>JAYMFT010033050.1:0-15921 GCA_038088735.1 Panulirus argus
GGCAAGGTAGCGCCAGGAGACAGATGAAATGGCCACATTCGCTCACACTCAGTCTCTAGCTGTCATGTGTAATGCACATAGTTCTTTTCTTTTCGGTGATTTGTTTTTTCTATTTCTTCTCTTCCCAAAACTTTGCAGAAACGCCATTGAAATTACATTCGCAAAAATGATTATATTATGTGCAGAAATATCACATCATCCTGTTTATATGTGTATCAGAAGGTCTTTCTTGTAATTGTTTTAGTCGAGGATATATGATATGGTCAGAAGGTTATCATCTCTGTTGAGTGATCTTTACAGCATTCTTCCCTGGACACTGCAGGATGTGCAGTGTGTCTGGGAGGAGAGATATTGTCGATACGAGGTTTTAGATATACACTGATTGTGGCATTCACTCTGAGACGGGCCAACACCACCTCTCCTCGTCTGTATGGACGGTGGGCAGTAGGCCAGTGTGAGACTGAAGACATGGTATCATATGGCAGAACCGAGACTGACCATTGATCTTGGTATCTTATACAAGTGTAATGTTTACCCGAGGTGACCTGCGACTATAGACCACGATGGACCAGGACTGTGGCCCGGTGCCTCACAACCGAATTTGGCGAGCCGGTCTATCTGATCAGTGCAGCAAATGTTGCAATGACCAGACACCCCAAATCAAGATGAGAGATTTATTAGTACGGTGTATGTGGCGCTTTACTGAATTTGTATCTGTGATGCCTGCATCAGTCGCAGTTAACGTAGGACCCAAATTCGAAAAAACAACAAATCTATTATTGTTGGAATTAAGGGCGTAATAAATCGCTTTTTCCCGTTGCAAATAATTTTGGCATGGAACACCGGTGGATAGTTTGGAAAGCGAAGCATGAGGGAAAATTGTTTCGTTTAACGAACCGTAGTTAGTTGGTTGTTTGGGCTTTAGACCTATCAGCTACCAGAGGCATTGGGGTCGTCGTGGTTTAGATACAACCACCACCTGAAACACGTTCAACACTCTTTTTTTTTTTTTTTTGCTCTTCAAGACAATGCTAAGACACACTCACTTTGTATATGGTCCACGCTGAAGCATATACGAGCGACAAGTTATGTCAAAGGACTGCTGACTTTGAGAGATCACGTGGAGTCGACATAATACGTCATTTAGTTAATGACTTTCATTTTCTTTTTCATATTCTGAGCTTCATTTTGTAATGCAGATGAAAAGGTTCGAAGGGGAGAGTGTTCCTCCCTCTGAAAGGTGAATCACCTTGTAATTTTCAGACACACTTTGAGGCCATTTCCTGTGATCCAGCCATCTGAATAAGTCATTTACAAAAGTTCACTTCCTTTCCAGATGGCAATTCCTTAGCTTCGAACTTCAACATGGTGGGGTTAGATAATAGACATGGTTGGCACAGTACCATGGTTATACAATGTTGGGAAAACACCGTTAAGTTGCTGGTACGGGTTGATATACTAGTTCCTCCACCCACGGAGGCAAGCTGGGGTGCGACGTATGGCTTTACCTGAGAAATGGGAATGTGTCAAAGTTCCTTGCCGTGTTAATGGAGGCGTGGTGCAGTTTGCTTAGTCTACACTGTTGATGTATGAAGGTCAAAATGGTGGTCACACATAACCTTATGAAGAAAACTGCTTTTCTGAACCAAAGGTTCAACTATTTCATATAATTTATTCATTTTGATGATTCCTTACAACTCTGAGATAAATTCTTTATATGAAAACGTGATACCCAATTTGCAATTATTTTGTGTTTGCTTACCTTCAGTCACTGAATCAGTCACTTATTATATAACTAACTTTAATAATGGGATATTTATTGTTATCTGAAGTCTCTCCTACTGTAAACACTCTTAATTAGTCCAGGTTTCGGTGTCTTAAACCTTTATCAGGAGAGTGAATTACAGTATTTCTCTGGAGCGCAACAAATATAAGAATGAACGGCTCCTGGAGAGGTCCTCTCGGGCCATCTGAGGCAGCTCCTGCTGACGTCCAGCCATGATTAGTCACGCGTTAGAGGCCGGCGGGTGGTGGGTGGCGGGCGGCTGGCGGTGGGCGGCGGGTGGTGTGTGGCGGGCGGCGGGCGACAGGTGGTGGGTGGCGGGTGGAGGATGCTGCCTCACCCAACCGGAGGAGAAGACGCGTAACGAAACAAGCAGGTAGCCAAGTACAGATGGGTGATGGATTCTTTTTTTAGCAAACACTTTGGCAGCACTAAATGACACTCTGTGTGTTGTTATTCTTTTTTTGAAACACTTGGAACACTGACTCATCACGGGTGACTCAGGCGTTAGTGTTGCAAAAGAGTATACAGTGAATCTTATTCATTCTGGCGAAAGTGATAATGGACGCAAATTAGAAATTGGTTTTGAGGATATTGTAACCTGCCATCGATCAAAACCTAAGTATTATCTCTTTGTATGGACGCTCTTAAGTTTAATTTTGATTAGGTTCTTTACCCTATATGTCCCTGGACAAGTTGCCGACTTTTTCCAGGCAAAATCGAGCTCCAGTGATGGCCGTCTTTGAGGAGAGGTAAGGTACTGGAAGGTGTGTTGGAGATCTTCAGGGGAATTCAGACTGGACTGTTAAAGGTGAAAAAGTTATATAGGAAAATGGGAAGACAAAAGCCATAAAGAATATCTTAAAGCTTCACTGTACGAGGAGAGAAGTGAGGTGTCACAACGGTCAGTCCTCATGTGGCTGGTTTCTACTCAGATGTAGGAAGCAGCAGCCAGGCCATGTGACACAGGCAGTTAGCTGACGAGAACAGGTCCCGAAATGCTAAGTGTAGAACTAAGGTTACTGAGACATGACTTCCCTTATGTGAATCCCTAATGAGATCATGTTTCTCCAAGTGTTCCCGCATTTTGTCCGCTATAACTGACACAAGAAATTTTCCCGCAATAGATGTTAAGCTGATAGGACGATAATTAGATACAATGGATCTATTCCCTATTCTTAAAAATGGGAACGACATTTGCTGTCCTCTATTGCATAGGGACTACGCCTGATTCCAGAGACTGTTTAAGCATATCTAAAAGCGGAACACTTACTTCCTCCTTACATTCTTTCAAGACCCTCGCATAAATACCGTCTGGCCCAAGGACTCATGTTTACTTTTAATCGTTCTATATATTTCAAAATATCAAAGCTATTTATTTCTATATTGCATAGCTTCCCACTTTCGTCCCCCGTGTAAAGACTTGTAAAGACTCTGGCTTAATGACGTGTGACTGTCAATAATCAGGAACTTCAACAAGAGACGTAGTCAATTCATATTTTAATGATCGTTGTTGAAATGTACTACCCAGGAATTGTATAGTGTTGATAATCACCTGTATTAATGTTATCCTCATGAAGTTTTTCCCTTCCAAAGAAAGAATGAATTCATTCTTTTCATTCAGTAGAATGTCTCTCATGGATATATCACCAGAAAGCTTTTACGATAATATCTGTCAAATGAAAATACTCTGCCAGATAAGACATAAATAGAAAGATTTTAGTTTCCTCGCTGAGGATCGCGCCAGACCAGTTAATCCAGTGTCAATGAACACTGTCATGGATGCCATTATTTTTGTAGATGATTACCCAATGAAGTAACAACGTCTTTATTTTAGACTCTTGAACTGGTGTCCGGAGCCACCCTTATCCTCTCTGATTGTACACAACAGCAACCCAGGGAAGCACCACCGTCCTGACTTACGAGTGTCGAATTGATGCCCAGATCCATCCTACACAATCCGCGTGAGTCAGTTGCAATTGGAAGCCTCCTAGGGTTATACTACCATCCTGATGTTGTATGATGTTCGGATCCATTTAAGTTACCTCCTCTGTGTCAGCTGACTGTAGAATTTAACTACACCGTCCTTCATTAGTCAAAAGACCACGCTGATTGGAAGACCTATGTCTCCCTAATGCCAAAATCATCAAACACAAGTTATATTATTGAGTCACGAACCATCGCCATCACCCTGATCCACAGTTTACTCTGTGAATTTCTGTCTTCACCTGAGCTCCAACGGACCTTTAAGTTCTGCACAGTTGGGGTATATGATGACTTCCTCTGTCTTCCACTGCCTCGTCAGGATCTGAGAGGGTATTTGTCGCAACCTAGAGAAACGCGTTGCTTCGGTGGCTCCCATTTTCGTCGACTTCACTACTCTAAGCTTTCCACTTAGTCACCCATAAAATGATCATCAACAGTCATCAGTCTTGAGCTGCAGAAAAATCTTATTTTATCGCTGGCAGGCTTCCTCTGTGAGTGTAGTCAGGCTGTTTGCTCCCGATGGGCCATCTTTATCACCTAATATCTGACTGTGGGCCCTACATGGTATGAAAACAGGTCCTCTTGTTCTTCATCATTCATATGTATGAATCCCTGATGGATGAACTCGCTCGACGATGATCCATCAGCAACCTCAGGGCTGGTGTCGGGTTGACAACAGCTCCCACAAAAACCTGGCCTTCCAGAACTCCCAGAACGGCCTCCAGAAGTGAGCCACAACCGACAACAGTCCCTTCAGCCAAAAACCGAGACTGAGGTTATTTGTGTTAACCTGAATTCACACCCTGTTTACCCCCTGGCTGTCTCACTGGACCCTAGTCCTCTCCAGGTTGTTCGGTTTACCAAGCTTCTCTGTCTTACTTCTTCATTGCCTCAAGACAAGTTCGACATTCTGCACTTGTTCTCAGAAAAATCGATACTGCTTCCTTTACTCCCAGACTCATTTATGCCTCACACTCTTAGTCTTCTCCTCTCCCACCATACAGCAAGAGCAGTGAGGAATGGTGCCGAAACGGACACACAAGATACATCCACGGTTCTTTCCTACACGAATCATGGGGCGGTGAACAGACTGTGCAGCCCGACTCTCGCTCACCACCATCTGCCTCTCATCCAAAAAAATTCCGTAAGAATCTACTGCACCTTTTTCTCGCCACTGTCGCCTCTTGCCACCTGAGATCCCTCGTTCCTGAGCTGGAGTTCGGCACCACAATCGCATGGAGCCCATCCAATCTCATGTCGACCACGACAAGAAACCCGACCCTACTACTATGAACTTCGTGAATGACTAGTAAAGGGGAAGGCAACCTACGGCCCCGGGCCACAGGCGGCCCGCAGGCAAATATTGGGAAACTGTGCTCATCCGGCCCGCGAATGGTTTGGCCTTATTCTGAGTGTTTCACGTGACCACACTGATGGATCATGCATGGCGCCTTGTTTCGCTTGCCCCAGGTTCCGTTTGGTTCCCAACCAAACATCAAAAGTGATGGAAATACAAGTGTATATACGAATGACAGGAAGGCGGAATACCTTATCAGTATGTATTACAAATTAGGTCCTCTCCTTGCGCGCGCAGGTTTTCACGCGGGATCGTTCAAATTCGTAAACAGAAACAGCGGCACTGTGTTTTAGCAAGAAATACATGCTGAATATCTGCTCGGAGAAGAAAATATAATTCATTCTAGTAAGGTATCTGTGTATTTTGTCACCTCTTTTATGGTTTAATGCAGTGGATAGGCAAATGATTTGCAAGGAATATTTGAGACAAATCACCCAATTTCTACGTCTGCCCACAAGTGATGCTCCCTTAGATTTGGTGGTCAAAAGGCATGCTAAGGTGACAGTTCACAATGTCACGCAACTTCTCGACCTCTTGCAACAAAAGGATATCACGTGAACCAGATATCTGCATGTTACAAATTTGACAAAAATAACGACATATTTAATTTTACGCAGTGTATACTGCATCGGTACTGGTTTCGATTATACAACAATCATCCTCAGTATAAATTAATCTGAAGATAAACATAGCCAAATTCCAAACAAAAGAAGTGTTAAGATTAGAATGTGTTACAATCGTTAAAAACAATGGCAGCAAAAATTAAAAGCACAGTAAACAAAAACAACGTTACACATCAAAATATAAGAGTTAGATTTACATGAAAAAAAGTTATTTGTTAAGAGACGGTTTTTTCCTTTGTCGATTTGAAGAGATTCTTTAATCTTAAGTTGATACGAAGATGGGACGGAGTCCAGAATTGTAAAACAATCCTCCGAACAAGCGTTCTTACACAATTCTGAACTCTGAAGCTGTTTGAAACCGTGAGAGCTCCAATCCGTCAACAAATGCTCTCGAACATGAGTTGGAATGTGGGCAGGTTTCACCCGACACAACAGGCACTACAGCCAGTGCAGGAAAACTTGTAAACAGTACGCGAACGGAGTGTCTTTGGGATAGGATCCTTCACGCTGAACATATCACATGTGCTACGATGTTTGTTGAATAACTCTCCTTTCGAAATAACATCGAAGAAAACAGTTCCAGCAGCAATGAATGCAAAACGCAGGAAGGTAGACGCTAAGTGCCGACATTTCCAAGACACTTGGACACTAGATTACTTCTTCATCGAGCACGCTGGGAAACCAGTTTGCTTAGAAAATGTTGCTATGAGGAAGGTGGCAATTATCAGGCGACATTATGAGACCCGCCATAGTGGTAATTCTAACAAGTTTACTGGGCAAGCAGGGAAAGATGAAGTTGAGCGACTGAAGTCTATTTTTCGAAAATAAACATCATCTTTTGCCAAGAAAAGCAGTGAAAATGAAAGAAATGCTCGTGCCAGCTACAAAGTCGCAAAACGTATTGCAGAAAAGATGAAGCGAAGCCTTTTACAGATGGAGAGTCTGTCAAAGAATGTGTACTGGCAGTGGTGGATATTGTTGTTCTGAAAAGAAATATTTATATGCATCTATCAGCCTGTCTGGAAGAACGATCACACGGCGAGTTGAAGAAATGTCAGCAGATGTTCAAAAATGTTTAAGAGATGTCTGCAACGAATTGCAATTTTATTTCACTTGATGACAGCAGAAACGTTAGAGACACTACTCAACTTGCAGTGTTTGTGCGAGAAGTGACCTCAACTTTACAAATTCAACTCCTATGAAGGACACGTTTACTGGAGCAGACATTTTTGAAGCTTTGTTGAAAATGATGTCAGAAATGAAAATTGATGTGTCGAAGTTGACTGGTATCACAAGTGATGGGTCACCAGCGATGGTGGGGAAAGAGAGAGGCATCATCGCACTGATGCAAGGACAAATGGAAAACCTTGGAATGGCACAGAAACTGGTTAGAATTCATTGCATTATCCATCAAAAGGCATTATGAGCCAAGTCTTTGAAAATTTAAAGATGTAATTGACAGTGTTGTTAAAGCGGTGAATCTAATCCTATCTCGTGGACTGAACCATCTCCAGTTTCAGCAGTTTTTGTTGGATACGGAGGCAGAATATGGGGACCTGGCTTATTTCTGGAATGTACGCAGAAAATGCTGGAAAAATTATTTACATTTCGTGAAGCGGTGGCAATATTCCTTGAGTGCAAAAATGAGGATGCTTCACATTTACGTGATCCTGATTTGGCTTGCAACCTTGGCATTTCTTGTGAACATTACATTTCACTCATATAACTTGAATTTACAACTACAAGGAAAAAATCAGCTGACACATGAGATGTATGGTCATACTGTGGCCTTTGAGAGAAAACCGCAATTGTGGGAATACCAGCTTCAAAAAGGAAATGGTGCGAATTTTTCCACTTCTCAAAAAAGCAAAGCACAAGATCCAGACATTTTTTTTTTGTCAATATCGTCCAAGAATTGAGAAAAGAGTTTTCGTCTCGTTTTGCTGATTCTCGCTTGCATGCAAATGATTTCAAGCTGTCTGCTTCTCCACTTGATGTGGAAGTGGACACTACGTCAGAAAATTTTCCAATGGAATTGATTGAGATGCAGTGTGGCGACATATTGAGATCGAAATTTCATTCTGAAGATGTGTAAGTGCTTGACTTCTATAGAAAACATATTCATCCAAGTGGGAAGTATCCAAACTCAGTGGACCATGCAAAAGAGATGGCATCATTGTCTGGCAGCAGTTATCTGTGTGAACAATTATTTTCATAAATAAAACACACCAAGAGCCGTTTGAGAACAAGATTGACTGATGCCCTGCTCTTGGTATCATCAAGTCTTGGTATCAACAAGTCTTGGTATCAACAAGTCTTGGTATCAAAAAGTCTTGGTATCAACAAGACTTAGTATCAACAAGTCTTGGTATCAACAAGTCTTGGTATCAACGAGTCTTGGTATCAAAAAGTCTTGGTATCAAATAGTCTTGGTATCAACAAGTCTTGGTATCAACAAGCCTTGGTATCAACAAGTCTTGGTATCAAAAAGTCTTGGTATCAACAAGTCTTGGTATCAACAAGTATTGGTATCAACAAGTCTGACACCCAATACTGAGAAGCTTTCAACCAACACATTACATCAAGTTTTACATTGATTCATCGACTGTTTACATTAGACTTAGTTGATCTTTTTCATAATGCTTAATTCATCACCATTCAGTGCATCATTTCCATACTTTTTTATGTCTTCAAGATTCTCTGCGTCTTTTTGATAGATTCACAAGAAGCCTTGATTGAAATATATTGCGACCAAACTGATTTGTTTGATTACTAATTGGCAGCCTTCATTAAGCACAATTGATTTTCCAGCATGCGTTATTCATTGATTTGAGGCAAAATATAACTAGATGTATTTGAATGGATAATTCCCATATTTCATGGTTTTTTCGTGGCCTTCATCTAGTCCACCGTCCACTCATTAACACCCGATCCGGCTCGTAGGGGCAAAAAGGTTGGCGAGTTCAACTGTAGGAGTAAAAGGTTATTTGTGCATTACCATAAGACTTTTCTATACATTCAGTCTCTTCCACTCCATTCCCTTTCTATTGCCTCGATATCTTCATATTGTGTTCTTTTGTCTGAAGTTCGTGATGATAATAATGATAATAGTGATGCTGATGGTAATAATACAATAATGATATCAATACTGATAGTGATAATAGTGATAATTATATTAATAAAAGTAATAATAATAATAATAATATTGATAATAATGATAATCATTATTATTATCACTATCATTATCATTCATAATTATTAATCTTATCATTTTGATATCATTAATAATATAATTATCATTATTATTATCATTTTTATTCTTATTATTATTATCATTATTATTATGATTATTATTATTAATATCTCTATTGTCATTATTATCAATATTATTATCATTATTATTATTTTCATTATTATTATTATTATTATTATTATTATTATTATTATTATTATTATTATTATCAATATTATTATAATCAATATTATTATTATTATTATCAATATCGTTACTATTATCATTATGATTACTACTATCATTAATATCATCGTTACTATTACCATTCTTTCTTTCATATATGTTGAACGCTTCCTGTGTTAGCGAGGTAGCGCCTGGAACAGACGAAGTTAAGACATCATTCGCTCACATCCAATCTCTTGCTGTCATGTGTAATGCACCGAAACCACTGCTCCCTATCCACCTCCAGGACCCACAGACCTTTCCGTGATTTACCCTAGCTGCTTCATATTCCTGGTTCAGTCCAATGACAGCACGTCTATCCCAGTATACCACATTGCTTCACTTCACCCTATCCCTTGCGCGCCCTTCACCCTCCTGCGTGTTCAGGCCCCGACCGCTCAAAATCTTATTTACTCCATCCTTCCATCTCCACTTTGGTCTCCTTGTTCTCCCTTAATTTCATTGATAATAATAATGAGAAGAAGAAGAAAAAGAAGAAGTTAATGATAATAATAATACCCTGACATTGCAGTGTTGTATAGTGATGCAGGCAACCTTCCTCATCCTCCGTGCCTGCATTGCTAGCCGCACTCTGCCTCACCTAGACAAAGCCGCTGGGCTACGCCGAAAGATATTTTCCGTATAAACACCGCAAACGTATCCCCCAGCTCTCTCTCTCTCTCTCTCTCTCTCTCTCTCTCTCTCTCTCTCTCTCTCTCTCTCTCCCTCTCCTCTCTCTCTCTCTCTCTCTTTCCGTAAGTGGCGTGCGGCAGGTAGCCATCGACCCAGGGAGGTACTTTACCCGCACGGGCATCACGAGAGGTATCAGTGGCGGCTGTGCTCTTCAACATCTACATGCGTCACTCCACAGGCGTCAGCCACACCCGGCCAGCTTGCTGTCTACCAGTCCAGAGATATTTCCCATTCCTTTATTACCATCCATAGCACTCCACAACACGTGACTCACGTGACGCGTTCCTCGTAGCTCTACTATTTTCCTGCGGTGAGCGGTACGCCCTAGCACTGCCTTGTGGCACAATCTCGTAGTCATTGCATGTAATCAAATACCTTCTCTTCTATTTCCATCTTCTTACACTTTCTTCCATTCTCTGTGCCATTCCTCTACATCCTCGTTTCAATTTCCTCTCTCACTCTGATGGGCAAAGATCTAGAATGAAAATCAGAAATATGGTGGAAAAAGGACGAACGGCTGACAGCTCAAAATTAACATTAAAAAGTTTCATACATTCAGAAATGAATTGATTCCAAAGAAGGTAGCATATATCCATCAATCTATTGTTTTACATAAGTACCATATATATGTTTAGATATTGCTTATTAGACAAACTATGCAAATTTAGCCAACAAGACACTTGCCTCTTATCGCCACGAGAACGCACAAGTATTGACTGAGTCTCTGAATAGCCATAAAATGAATAATAAACTTAATAGTATTAGAGCGAGAGTCAATATACAGTTGAAAGTAAATGTTATCGCCTTCAAAGCGATCCTGAGGCGCACCGGGGCATAAAGTGGAGAAATGGTGAGAACGAATAAGGCGATACACTGTAGGAGGAGAAGGAGGGAGACTGGCTCTCACGTTGTCCTCAAGACGTTGCTAATAATTGTCTCATGAACACCAGAAAAACACCAACGTTCGGGGACGAGTGTAAGACGTCTCCGTCCTCACTATCACCTACCAACATGTTCACGTCGAGAGGTAGCACCACCAGACTCATCTTCACTATACCATCGATAAACTTAAGATCACTTCACCCTCAACAAATGCATCTTCACTTCACCCTGGGCAAGAACACCTTCCTTACGTCTTCGATGTGCCCCAGATCACTTCACACTTGACCAAACGCCTCATCACAACACCCTCGACACCGCTGACCTATGACCTGACCCTTGAGGTCAGGTCAAAGGCCAACCTTCTGTACGCTTACCTCTTCATCTCTCGACACCACTGGCAAGAAAACCTCACCGTCACGAGTCGGGCCAAAGGCCATAGTCATTGCGTCCTCGACATCTCTGGCCTTTGTCCTGACCAGCACGGGCCACGACAAAGGCCATCCATCTTTACTAAAACCTCATCTTCACTACTCTCTCGATCCCTCTGGTCTTTGAATGACCATTACGGGTCACTGTCCAGTGTTTTTCTACCACGACCTGGCGTTCTGGCGTTTATTGTTTGAAGGGGCAAATCTTGAAAACAAGTTAAGAAATAAGAATAAAAAGGTGTGAGGAAAACCTCCGTATCACTCTAACAGAAAGAGACATATTGAGCAGTGAAGAAGCTTTTTTGCTTAAAACACCAATAATAAAGGTGATAGTCTCCAAAAGAAATGATCCAACTTTGGTCCTTATGTCAGCACGATTGTCAGGCCGGGGTCAGCAATGTTGGGTCAGCAGCTAACTCCCTTATTTGACGACCGAGTTAACTTTTGATACAAGAAATGATTTTACTGGCAACCATTGGAGGTGACAACTTGATGTGGGGAAAATATATTGTATTGACGGTGATAGTGTTGATGGTTTTGGTGTTGATGGAGATGATGATTGTGATGCCGGTGATAGTGATGATAGTGACCTTGGAAGTGGCGGTGTTGATGATGGTTTTGATGTTGCAGATGTTGATAGTGTTGGTGATGATGGAGGTGATGTTGGTAATGGTGGCGATATTGATGTTTGTGGTGTTAATGATGATGGCATTGATGGTGTTGCTATTGACGGTGGAGATGTTGATGATAGTGGTGCCGCGGATGATGTAATAGTTAATATTTGTCATCAATACGTAAAATCATTACAACGAAGTGCGGTAAATTGGCTTTGCTAGAAAACTTCACAATCCTTAATTAAATGAGGCAAAATCCACTGGATAAAAACTATAAACTCTTTAATCAAATGAATATTGCTTTTCAGGGTAATTATTGAGGCTGGAATTTTCAGCAGTGTTTGTGTATTGTATAGACGGAACAAAGGAAAGAGTGAATGAAACACTGATTTATAGAAAACCGTAGGCGAGGCTTCACATTGACAACATTTACTGAAGAGGAGTTTCGAACCAGCAGACTGTGGTGTCAACGTGAATGGGCTTAGACAGTATGACGCTACATAGAGACAAAATACGTTTTAAAGCCACACGTGAAACATTTATTTTTTCTGGTTGCACATTTGGCGCGTCGGGTCCATACAACGCCTTTGACTGTCTGTTGACGTGATTGGTCCACACGCACTGCCTCCGTCGTGATCTGTTGACGTGATGGGTTGGTTCGCTTCCTCCGTCAAGTGTGGGAGACGTGATCGGTCCACGCACTGCCTCTCTCGTGTGCTGCTGACGTAATCGGTCCGCTCACAGCGTTTCTCGACTTGTAAGTCACGGGACGTTGGTGCAAGGCTGCCTTGAGAATGATCTCTCTATGGCATGTGTGTACTACGCCCCGTACTTAGGTATGCCGCTCATTGTGAGACATAGTCATCCTGAGAATGTACACAGTGCACATCTGACCGTTACATGGGATCATAGCTCACCCCAGCACATAATGATTGCCATCTCCATGGGTTCACAGTCCACCATGACATACAGCTATGGCGTTTCAGTAAGTGGGTTGACAGCCCACCATACTAAGTAGCTATAATAATGCCTCCGAATATGGGTAAATAGCCTACCAAAATACATTTATGTTTCCCTTTCTTATATAGCAACCAACTTAACATGCGCAAGTGTGTGCTTGATCGAAACATGTCGGTTAAAAATAATAAGACTGGAAGGGACATGGGAAGATATAGGATATTCTAGATGACGATCCTGGTGCTTGCAGGTCATGGACGCATTATGTGTAGTGCAATGATATAAGCGGAGACGATGGTCTCATTTGAAAAATCAGTATAGAAAAATTTCCGTGGTTTTGAAGGTCAGTGTTTCGCCTTAACATACTGAGCATGGGATGAGGATGTTTTTGGGATCAGAGACGAGGATGTTTTTGTGTTTAGAGATGAGTGATACCGTTAGACTAGGAATGCAGAAGTGGAAGACGGTATAATTAATAGAGGTCCTTTCAGGAGGAACACAGAATTAAGCTCGTGTGATGCCTGACTTTTCTCGTTCCAGATATTGCTTTGTAGTGTTTACTTCATATCTTTAAAAGAAGTCATATATACGACGATCAAGTGTTTTTGTGTCAAATTATCAGGATATATCCAGAACAGATCAGGATATGTTAGCATATATTTCGACAACGTTTTTTTAGATCACTCGTATATAACAGACAGTATTCTTATGTTATAGTGACTCATTTGCCTCTCACTATCCACATGACAGTGATTCCCACATCTCATACCTGTCATCTAGCGACCCCTTACAACATCTTCCTGGAGACACCGGGTCTCTCACAACTCTGCTAGTAGTGGAAGCCTCTTGCATCCTCCTCCTAGTAATCTGCTCTTACCTCACATGCTTTCCAGCGATCCCTATATCTCCGTCCTTATACATAACCCGATATCTCGCACCTCCCTCCCCGTAACCGCTGTATTTCTTAACCTCATCCCTGCACAACACACCCATCACTGAGCGCCATCTCTGCACAGCTCCTCTACTCAGCAGCTTCCGAATTTCTCAAGCCACTTCCTGTACAAATCTCGAATCTCGCATCCTCATACCTGCAAGACTGCCGCATCTCTCGACCCCATTCCTGCACAGATCCCATATCTCTTAACCTCATCCTCACGCAACCTTCCTTGGTTCGTAAGCCCATCCCCGCACAACCTCAGTGTCTGCCAACTCCACCGATACACAGTCCTCTAATAATACAACCTCATCCTTGCACAACCTCCGTATCTGTTCTTCCACCCCCTGTACATACACGCTGCCTCTCCGTATCTTTCAAGGACACTCTACGCTTCTCACAACATCTTTGGCCACTCGTATATGAGAGAGGTAGCTGGACTGAAATTTGATCGTCGCCAGTGAGAGTGCTCAGACCTGACCGGACCACCGTAGGGCAGGCTGGTAATGCTCTCAACAGATCAGATAATGAACCCTTATATGATACCAGCGCCTCACGCTTCAAGGTGTTTCTTTACAGTGATTCATCCACAGAACAAACCTGCTGCAGTGTGAGAGGAGGGACACACTCACTCTCTCTCTCTCTCTCTCTCTCTCTCTCTCTCTCTCTCTCTAGATCTCGATGAGGTGCACCTAAACGTTCCCCTTACCCCTCTGGTCGATACTTACAACCGTCGTCATAAGTAACCCATATCAGGACCTTCATATTACCCGTGGGGAAGGCGTAGCGTACCCCTGTCGGAGGAGAGGAACGCTCTGGCCACCGTAGCGTAGCCACCACCACCTCCTTGAGGGAGGGATCAAGTGAGGGAGAAGGACGAGTTCGCCAGCACCACCAGCGTTACCACAGCAACCGATTGACTCACCTGGGCGGCCACGTGACCCTTCTGGAGCCTGGGCAAGTCAGTGTGGGAGAAGGGCGAGTTCATCCACGGCTTCTCCTGCGTCAGGTCGCTGGAGAGGTTGAAGGAGTGGAGCTTGTTGTGGAGGAACATGCGAACGTTCCACGCTAGGTCGTTGTGCCTGTAGGAACGACACGATTGTGAGTCAGGCATGAACATTCGTGAGTCAGGCTAGACGACTGTGTGTCGAGCATAAACAGTCGTGAGTCAGGCTTTTAAAAGACTCTGGGTCATAAATGAATATTGGTGAGTCAGGCTAGATAGTTTGTAGGTCAGGCATAAACAGTTATGAGTTAGGCGAGAACAGTTTTGAGTCAAGTAGAAAACTGTGAGTCAGGTATAATCAATCGTGAGTCAGTCAGAAAATTGTGAATCAGGTAGAAAAGTCGTCAGTCAGTCAGGCATGATCAACTGTGAGTCAGGCTAGAAGACTGTAAGTCAGACATGAACAGCTGTGAGTCAAGCATAATCAATATGGGTCATGTACGAGACTGTGAGTCAGATATGAACAACAGTCAGGCAGTGAGTAATACTATTCATGGGCATTGGCAAGCGATTCCTGTACAGCTAAATTTCCTATCTTCCGTCGATAAGTAGAAATAAAGCTAAACTTTTCTTGATAAAGCTGAGTAAAGCTTAACTTTATCTTTAGTCACGTAAGTAAAAGTCTAGCATTGAGACTGATGGCTTTTCTCTTCAAAATCCCCATTATGTACACATATTATAGTTCCCTCATATAATCTCCAGTTTTACTTATCCCCTAACACTCCCGAGCTATGAGGCTCACATTTTTACGTTGACATGTTACGTGACTTGCAGACTCTGCAAGATCCTGTCAACTTTGTGGAAACAAAGTTAGGGAACTCTCAAAAAGTTTCGACACACCAGACTTGACGAAAATATATCTTTTTGCCTCGTCTCGTTCGACCGCGTACGATACCTTCATAAAGACACCTACTAGATAGTGTCTAATGATGGTAACCTTTTTAGGTTATGGATTCTTTCTGCGTCAACTTCAGCTCAGAACACGATCTCCATGACGCAGTCACGGGCCACCCGGGGTCGAGCGCACTTCTATCTGAATTCTGGTAGCGTCAGTCGGTCCACAGTTCACCAAGCTGTTCATCCTACCATAAGGGCTGGTCGATAAACTAGGTACCTAGCTTCAGCTCAATTTATATATATATATATATATATATATATATATATATATATATATATATATATATATATATATATTTTTTTT
>JAYMFT010033061.1:0-15920 GCA_038088735.1 Panulirus argus
GGTGTGTGGCTGCTACACCTGTGTCAGCACCAGCTCCAGGCTGGCCCAGCAGGTGTGTGGCTGCTACACCTGTGTCAGCACCAGCTCCAGGCTGGCCCAGCAGGTGTGTGGCTGCTACACCTGTGTCAGCACCAGCTCCAGGCTGGCCCAGCAGGTGTGTGGCTGCTACACCTGTGTCAACACCAGCTCCAGTCTGGCCCAGCAGGTGCGTGGCTGCTACACCTGTGTCAGCACCAGCTCCAGTCTGGCCCAGCAGGTGCGTGGCTGCTACACCTGTGTCAGCACCAGCTCCTACCAAACCACACTTTACACAGATCAACCAAGTTAGCCTGTTCATTATTAACACCACACTTGCTTCTGTGATTATTATTACACTTTATCAATCGAGCCATGACACCTAAACACAAGAGATCCCCTTCAGGATGCGTTGACTGGGACATGAGAGGTTCGGGATGTGGCTGTGGGTCAGGGATCAGGTGGCCGTCCCTACCACCTGAGCCTGAGGGAAAACGGTGAGCCGGATGGCCACCTTATACCCACCTTCCCACCACCTGC
Organism: Panulirus argus; assembly: GCA_038088735.1. Classification (NCBI taxonomy): domain Eukaryota; kingdom Metazoa; phylum Arthropoda; class Malacostraca; order Decapoda; family Palinuridae; genus Panulirus; species Panulirus argus. The sequence goes on from JAYMFT010033061.1 coordinate 556, forward strand.
TACAACCACACAACTGCCTCACGCTTTGACCCCCAGAGTACCACAGTAAGACCACAGAGCACGACGCTGCGACTGCGGAACACCACTGGGCGACCTAAAAGCCCGACGGTACATCCATAGACCACGAGCGTGCAGCCTTAGAGTACGACGGTACGGTACCTCGGTATGATGACCTGTCCATTCAGGGCCAGGTCAAACGTCGCCTCATCATAACGGTACACCAGAAGATAAGGATTCAGGTACAGTCACACATTACTGCACACGCACCAAACGCTTCATGTTGGGCGTGCAACACTCCTGCAGTCTTGCACCTTTACCTGCACTTAGCTGGGACGGGGTGACGGGACACTCCCCACAGGTCCTGGTGGGGCTGGGTGACAGGAAACTCCCCACTCTCGCCCATCTTACCAAGAGAATCCTCTCGTGTTTGGCTTCCCTAAACAATTTTTCCAACATCTTATACCCAATCAACATGTTAATTAAATTTCACATCAAAAGACTTAAACAATTAATTGACCCATATATACATGCATGTATGTATATTTACAGACACAATGTACACGTAGACTAAGACAAATACAAGATTGGGCTGGAGAGACACATGGTCTCCTCTTCCCCAACATTTGAAATGAAGTTCACAAAGTCCGCGAGAGGAGAAGCTCTTAATGGCATTCTCCATCAACTTAGCCGCCTGATGAGTTAGTGTGGACAAACTCTTGGCGAACAATGGCATCTGCATGACCCCTGACCCGGCCTGACCCAGCATACCTCCTGACCTTGAGAGCTGTCATGCTGCGGTCGGATGCCTTGCTCAAGGACGCACGCGCAGAGCCACTAGGTCACATACGTAGCTTGTGAAACAACGTCAGGGAAATACTGACACTGTTACTTTTCAATTATGAATCCGGAATGCTAAAATCAATATCGGGTACTAAATGCAACAAAACTGAAAAACTGGTAAATATGGAGCCTGCTCGTTTCCCTCTTTTTCCTGTAACGGAAACTGACGCTTCGATTTTAATTGTTTTTATATACTCACATGACATTGTGATTTCGAGTTCAAAAAAAAAAGAGGAAAAATCGCTCACACTTTGGTTTACCAAAGAACAACAACAAATGGTGTTATGTACGAGACCATGTTTTCTAACTTTCTGAAAGCTAATCTGCCTTTTAAAACTGGTTGTTTTTACTGTAAGAGCGGCCGTGTGTCCCTGGCCTCCAACACGGTACAAACACAGCCTCTCAACCACCCCTAAGGCTGTATGGTGGTGGTGGTCACTGAGGACGTTCGTTACCAGTACACGGCAGCAATTTTCCAGGCGATGCTCACAAGACCTTCACGCTGGGGATGAGCCGTACATCTGGCAGCGGTTGGTCCAGGTGAGCGGGCGGGGACTGTGGCTGGCGGCCGGGTTCACCCACCACCCACTTTCCTCTGTAAATCCAGAGTGAATTCCCACGTTACCTCCTGATGTGGCACCCACAGACGACGCTCCATGTGTTCAGTGAGGGAAAGACACATAAAGATCTTTGAATACTATTGTACTAACCTTTGTTATGGAGGAGAAGACGGAGGCACCGTGAACGATCCCAAGCAGGCCACAATAAACACACGACTCGCGCATGCACCTGTAACGTGAAATGCGGTTGGTGGAAAATCCTGCAACACCTGATCAATCGACCAATGAGAGCAGCTGTCTTATAGCTCTATGTGTGTACTTCCTGTGACCTTTGCCTTCAACTCGGTAATTTACCTACTGAGGAGGCGGCAGTTAGCGTCCACCAGACTAGGTTACTCGGCCGCCCTCAGTCTTAACGGGAAAATTAGAGTATTAACAATATTATTCTTGTATTAACTTGCGGTGTTTTTCTAAAGCAGATATCATTTGATTTTGATTGTACAGGTACACATTCACATATCCATTGCGTAAGCAGCTTTGCCCGGCAGGGAAGTAGGTGCAAACTCCTGTATGACAGGACTGGGTTCCCACACACCACCCAGGCCATCCACAGTAATAGGCTTCTGTCTCTATTGGTTGGATAATTACGAGTTGTTTGTAAGCGTTACGAAATTGCACTCTCCTATCATAGTCTAATGTTAGTGTGCATGTCATTAGTTATTGTACATGTCGCATTGTCTCACACACACACATTTTATAATACGGATTTCATATCAGAATGACACCATATAAATCATAATACAAATGACTCTGGGCTGTCGAGATAACTTACGTGTCGTTTCATTGTGTCGTTCAATCGTCCTCTTCGTCGTTTCTGATACCTGTCTCATCATTCTTCTGACAGTGGTTGCTGAGAACGCTCAGCGACACATGGTGCTATTCAGACCATTCACTAAGCATATACACGAAGGCAACTTGCACGAGTATGAACATTTTACGTGAGAGATCTAGAACGGCTTCTAACGCTGGAGATGCCTATCATCCATCTATAACCAAATGCTCCTGTCCACCAGAGATCTCGTTCCCATCCATTGCCTTGTAATTTGCCAGTTATTCTGAAGGTTCCTCTGCAGCTCGCTAGGCAGTTCGAAGAGAGTGCAGTATGAAGCAGTCACAAGAATGGCAACTGATGAGATTCATTTTCTTTGTACAACAGAATTGTTGTATTATTTTGAGTTTTACAATTTTATCCCCGATTACTATTTATCTTTTTACGACAAACCAAATTAAGTCGAAGAGGCCAATAATTCGAGGCGCATTCTCATCTTTTACGTAAAATGTTTTATTTCAGGACCAATGACTTAAGCCTTGAAATATTTCAGTACTTTGTAGCTCTGAATATCACTCATGTCTACTGTTTCCTCTTCCAATGATTTCTTTCCTGAAATACGTTTCGTGCTTGTGGCACGTTAGGCAAATTTCCGCAGGTGAACACTGGATCAGACAATTTGTTTAGTGTGGAAGTCATCTCTGTTGTCGCTTTTAAAGACGCCGTTTTCGTAAAATAACGCGTCTTTAGTAACTGATATCTTTCTTACTCCTTATTTATTGAAAGAATTCTACAGGTTTCTTCTTCACTTTGCGAGAACTTTTATTTCAAATTTTCATCTATGTATCATATATATTCCACAATCATGTGGACTGTCACTTACTTTCGATTTTTTGTGGCCATTTGTTGTACACCTACTTAAATCAATTTTTTTATTTTTTCCTTGGAATATCACAATATCTCACGGAAAAGTATCTTAAAGTTGCACAAGATCTTTTCAGCTGTATGTATATCTAAAAGCTTGACCAAGTTTACATTACTAATATTTCGCCGTACTTAATCAAAGTCTGCTAGTATAGTATAAAATTTGGTATCATCGTCTTGTTATCGCTGCTATCAAAATGGAAATTTACAGTTAATTTAATGTTACTATGGTTACCTCACTCAATTTTGTTAAATCTCTGGTCATGATCAACGCTAAGTATGATATAATGTTTCCTCGCCACTGGGTCATGAATTATTGGATCTGAAAAGCAGTGTTCTGTCAAATCGATTAGTGCAGGCAGGGCCGCTGGAAGCTGACGCCGACCCTGGGGAAAGGTTGGCATATTATGGTCCCCTAGACCCGACCTGGCGATGAGGCTGAGGGGGGCTTTGTGAGGAAAAGACGGCGAAAAATGATAATCTATTGATCTTTTTTACTACTTATAGCCAGCACGATGAGTCGGTGACTTGTATCAGTGCGACTCTGAGCACCAGTGGGATACAGCTGATGGTGTCGCCAAGTACTAGCAGACATTTGTGCCGATGTGTACTACCATCTTGAGCGAGATACACAGCAATACTTTCAGCGGTCACTTAGGAGTGGCGAAGATGCCTAGTTACTTCTGACTGGCTCGGAAAGCTTCACAATGTTGTAGAGTACCGCCGGTCACGGGACACTTTTAAGGAGTCCTTGAGTCTTACCAAAGACGTGGAGGTGTCATCCCCTGCAGCAGCAGAGATCATCATAGACGGACATTTAGACCAGGACAATAACGACCGCAGACAAGTTCACTGTCAGAGACAGAAACCTCAGAGACTGATAGGCTTCGTCCTGTAATGAGGAATTTTTTTTTTATGTTAAAGGCTCCAGTCACGGACAAAAGTCCACATCAACGCCGGGCCCTAATTGAAATATAGAGTGAAATAAGAAACGGGAAGAAAAAAGACAGGGAAAGTATTTACGAATTTTTGAAAAACTGAAAGACCTGTCTTTTGAAATGTGCTAGATCATAGTTACTGGGAAAGACATGAGAAGGCAGAGAGTTCCAAAGCTTCGATGTGTAGGGAAAGAAGCAGTTATCATAACGCCACACCCTTGAGTTGCCGATGGCCACATGATAATCATCTTACGCAGCAGCTTGCCGAGTATTGCGTGGTGTAGTTAATGGTGGGGGGAACACAAGCAGCCAGCTCTTGGGAACAAAAGCCAAAGTAATAACTAGAGAAGTAGAAAAGTGAACTAACATTGCGGCGTAGGGCAAGGAGGTCAAATTTGGAAGTTAGCCTGGGACAGATTATAAGTCGGGCCGCTTTCGACTCAACTCTCTCAAGTAAGGACACAGCTAGAACCACTCCAAATGTGAGAGCAGTACTCCTCACAAGGACGAATCAATCCCTTATATAAACGGAGCAACTGTTCAGAAGAGAAAAAGTTATATCTAACCGGACACCCAGTTTCTTAGAGGCAGACTTTGCTATTCCCATAAAGTGGGGTTTCCAAGAAAGAGTGTATGTTACAGCAATACCAAGTATGTTCATTGAGTCAAGAGGTGGAATTACAGAACGGTCCAAGGAAATACGAGAGTTGTGAGGAGTTTTCGATAGAAAGTGGGTAGAAACTGGGTCTTGGAGGCATTAAACTCAACAAGGTTTTGTGTACCCCACTGAGATATCCTGTTCAAGTCTGATTTATTGTGGAAGCTGTGTCAAGGCGAGATGCAGATCGAGTGAGAGAGGAGGGAGCAGAAAAGGATGTGGATGAATGCAGTATTGAGTCGTCAGCGTATGAGCGCATTGGATTATACTTTTCATGTTTTATCATTTCCCCTCATTTTTGCTGTTAATTTTTTAATATTCTATGTGAATAATTGTAGTAATGTGCTGGGTCCACAGGGCAGGTAGGATGGTATCATCATCATCTGCCTCCAGACTCGACTGGTATGACGAAATATAAAGGCGATGCCAGTACCAGCCGTTGCCAGGGTATGTGCATCTACAGCAGTATGGTTCGTGATCTGTTGAAGATGCTGGTATACAATAGAGTATGAATTAGCCTAACATTGTTTACATCCCCAACCATATATTCATATTTCAAAAATAGACTTTACAGTCAAGGGCGAGAAAGAGCAATACACATACGCAATTATAAATACCCTAAGACCTCTTTCTATGAAATATCCCTGGCGCTAACCAGGACTTCTTTCTAAGAACTCCTGCAGCTCCGAAGCTGCGTTACTTCCAACTGCAAGTAAACGATGGGCTTCTTTAAAGAAGGACTGACACGTTCTTTAATGAGACTGTACTCCCAATGATACAGTCTCGCCAAAGGTGATTTTTCACACGCAGCGTAACTTAATGCAGACGGATTCCGGTAACACCTCGCTCTCTCTATATGTGTGTGTGTGTGTGTGTGTGTGTGTGTGTGTGTGTGTATGTGTGTGTGTATGCGTGTGTGTGTGTGTGTGTGTGTGTGTGAGTGTGTGTGTGTATTGTTCATTAAAGACAAATGCATACTGAACATTCGCTGGCTTTCTGTTGTTTTTCATTTTTTTCATCAAACATTTTGCTTCGTCAGATAAAGCGTGAGTTAAATGTCCTATACATATTTTCATTTTATTCTTGAAATACATATGACGTTTCGGACACATCAACACTGCCCATCTCCAGTAAAATTGACGATAGATGATACAACACAACATAAACAACAAATCAGGAATGAATCCCTTCTTGAAGTGTTACAGATGAGAACGGTGACGTGGATGATATGTTAATCATTGGACCGTATTTCCTCGGACCTCATGCGTGGTAGTGTGGTTGGTAGGGATCAAACTCGTTCGCTCAAGGTTGGGAGGGTTGTCTGAGGTCTCTGCCCCTGGGACAGTCGGGTGGAGGTAGAGAGTGAGTTTACTTGGGATGCGGTAGAGAATAATTGTAGAATCCCACCTTTGATAGTTTATACCGCACCCCAAATGACCCCACTCTCTACCTCCACCGGAAGTATTCTCTGGTGCTGATAATACAGGAGGATTCTCAGGTGTGGGTGAAACGAAGTGCTTTTTTGGTGTGGAGGAAGACGTGTTGAGAACATTCCAAATGTTCATCGATAATGATGCTATCTCAGGTGTTACACTCAACACTTTGACCAGCTTTGTGCACAAGGTTCATCTCCCAAGAGGCATCAAGCATTACCAGTATCCCTAAGCTGAGATGTCACCTATTCTGCAAACAAATGACTAAAAGTGAAAGACTCTCACCTGTGGTAGGATCACTTAAGCAGCATGTGACCAGACTCCACGACTAGGCCAGAACTTGGGACAAGCAGTCAGCGTAAAGCAAAAGCACCTCTTAATTCCGCGGGGCATAAGTATAACAAGGTGACACATGCACACACACTGCCATGAATGTCTGACTGTCCTCCAGCGACAGTTGGGATGGTCAGGTTTGTGTCGTGAGGAAACTGTACGTTAGATAAAGTGTGAATTGAATGTCTTACATTCACTTTCACTTTATTCTTGAAATACATATGACGTTTCAGGCCCACAAAAACTGCCCATCTTCAGTTAAATTGATTGTAGACGATACGGCAGAATATGAACAACAAATCAAAAATGAATCCCATCTTCAAGCGTTACAGATGAGAATGATGACATAGACATATTGAACTTTGGACAGTGTTCCCTCGGAGTTCATACGTGGCAGCCAACCCAAGGACTTCCCATGCACAAATCTTTGTCTATGTTCGATTGACTGAAAATGTTGAAAATACAGTACGCGTGCGGAGAATTCAGCCCTGTCTGATGATGAAAGTGATATAGATATGCAGAAACATATAAGCATGTGTATAGTATGATGAACACTGTAACACACACCACCTGTGTATTGATGTATGTACACCTAACTAACTGTCCTTCACATACCCACATAGATGTAGCACTGTCCATCATATATTGATATAAAATGCAATAAATTGAACAGATGACCTAAGATCAAAGATATAGCGAAAATTACTTTTGTCGTGAATGCCAATCTGAAATCCAAAATGGCCACCTTAACCTGATATCCGCAAATCTAAAAGTTGGTTTTTGGATCTGTGTAAATTTAGCAAATCGGTACAAACTTCAGGGAAAATTACATAATACACGACACCGATGCTTGTGGAGTGGGGAGTGATCGTTACGGGTCTAAAATACAATATGCAATTGGTTGGCTGAAGCGTCATCAGAACTGGCGAGTTGTCAGGTGAGGGCCTGTGTAGTGTGCTTAACGCAGTCCTTGTCTGTAGTGCTGGTGTGTGCACCATAACTAGAAATAGCACCGCACCTAGAATAACTAGCACTACATCCAGATCAACCAGCATCAAACCTAGGGCCAGCATCATGTGGAGCAACTGGCACCATATCTAAACTATCAACACCGAACTTAGAGACAATACACTATCCGCTCGGCCTCTGATGCAGCTTGGTTCGAGGCTAGCCAAAGACGCTAGTATTGATAATGCAGTAATAATGAATACATAGTACCATTAATCATAATAATCTCTGGGGACAGTGAGGGATTTTTTTTTTCTTTTCTCACTGGGGGGCTTCAGTCACGGACAAAAGTGCACATCAAGGCCGGGCCTTAATTGAAATATAGAGAATTATGATTGGAAAAAGACGAGACAAGGGAAAGTATTTACAAATTTTGAAGGAAGTGAAAAACTTGTCTTTTAAAATGTGCAAGGTCATAGATATTGGAAAAGACATGAAAAGGTAGAGAGTTCCAAAGCTTCGAAGTGTAGGGAGAGAAACAGTTTTCAAAACGGCCCACCATGTGTTCCCAACGGCACTGGCAACGGCCCAAGTATCTCCTGCGTGCCGTAGAAAGCGACTAAAAGGGACTGGAGAGGGAGGACTGGAAATCCTCGCATCCTGTATTGCTTTCCAAAAGAGGGAACAGAGGAAGGAGCCGAGTGGGTATTTTACCCCTGTTACCTGGTCGTGACGCTACCTACCTTACCGCGGGAAATAACGGTCACATATGAAAGTATAATAATGTTAATAATGATTATAGTAATAATAATCGTAATAACAAGTTTTCTATGTTACGGTTTCTTTTCGGCAATGAGACACCTTTACACTCACGGTCAACTCGTTCTCGTAATACTCATGGCTGAAATTTGCTACAGCCGTGAGCAGCGAATAAGTTCGGACCCACGAATGGTTAATGGGTAGGTGAATCCGTATTGTGAATATGTGCGTTGGACAAAGATACGGCGTGTGTTGTACTTCCTTTTACCTACAGTCACAAGGTTACTATGCCCGTCAACTATTCGTAAACTTTTTTTTTTCCTAAGCTTTTAAGCAAAAAAAAAATACAGTGCAATGGTGCACTGCTGCAAATCCTTAATTTACCTTCCCAAAGTGTGTTCTTTTTATAGCACGTACATCTATCTCAAGCATATGGTTAGCTTTCTCAATATTTGTGCTAAACGGATAATTTGTCTTTCTTCTTTCTTTTGTGTAAACAACTGTGAGGGTCTTGCAGAAGGGCAAGTGTGCAGTCAGTTGTGGAAGGATGATGTGGCCAGATGATACCGTTCTGATGGCAGACTCGAATGAGAAACTGCAGAAGTTGGTGTCTCAGTCTAGAAAAAAAGTGTGTCAAAGGAGAATGTTGAGAGTTATTATATATAAAAGTAGGGTTATAAAGCTGAGGAAAAGAGAGAGACGGGTTGGTTGGGGCGCGAGTTTGAATGGAGAAAACCTGGAGGCAGTGTAGTGTTTTAGATACCTGGGAGTGAACACGGCAGTGGATGAAGCCATGGAAGCTGAAGTGGGCCATAAGGTGGGTGAGGGGTTTAAGGTGCTGGGTGCATTGTAAAGAGAGGTTTCTGTCTCTTAAGGCTTGGTGATATGGTACTCCTGCCGATGAATGCAAGGCGGGGACCATAAATCAAGAGGGTATGGAATGGTGGTGGATGTGTTAGAAATGACATATTTCAGTACACTGTGTGGTGTAAGGAAGGTTGATCAAGCAATATATAATAGGGTAAGAGAGAAATGTGGGAGTCAGAAGTACCGTCAAGAGCTAAAGAGGGTGTGCTGAGGAGGTTTGGACGAATGTAAAGGATGGATGAGAAGTTGATCAAGATGTTATACGTGTCAGAAGTGGACGAGATAAAGGGGAGGGATGGAGGCCAAATTGGACATGGAAAGTTGGGGCAAAAAAAATGCTTTGAAAGACTTGGAGTCTGAACACTTATGGGGGTCTGAGACATGCACAAGACAGAGGGAATTGGAGAGATGCTGCATCCGGGGGATATGCTACCAGTAGGCCCAACAAAGACTGATGCCAACCTTGTCTAAAAAAAAAAAAAAAAAAAAGAAAATGCAAAACGAAACTTAAACAACGCGCAATAAGGCTGCACTTTCAGTACAGGAAATTGTGATGTCCAGTGCTCAAGCTGTTATCTCCATTCGTTTATCTAAATGTGCTGTAAATAGTCCACATTTGTTTACTTCAAAACCAACAAAGTATCTAGTCAGAAGTGCTTCATTTTCGGTCCTCGAACTAAGTCAGCAGGGGTTCTAGTGTTTGGTTGTCCACACCTATTCAGTCCTGGCTGGAGAGCTTTTGCTTATAAGCAGTGGTTGCCTGTTTGCACTTCTCCAGAAGCCTTTCACTGACCTTCACTTGATGACCTATTTATTTTTCTTAGCATAGCTATACACTTCCTGTGTGAGGAAATCTGATAATGTTTGTGTGCCAAAACTTGGGCGAAATTCAGTGGAGTTTTGCCCTACCAGACTAAAAATTCTCTCATCTTCAGCATTGCTGTGAGCAACTGACAGGATAGCAAACATTATTTTGGGAAGATGTAAATACTTTTCTTTATAAGTAGACTTGTCTCTTAGTTGTGAAATAGCCACCCACAACTCATCAGTTCTTTGGTCAAGATATACACCTTCAAGCTGATCTACCTGGTAGTGAGCAAATTCATGTTCAAACACATCTATCTGCTCTTCCGTGAGGTGAAATTTCTTCACAAAGTAGAGCACTGATGCAAATTTTGCATCCATTCTCTTCCTTGAGTAAGCAACGCTTGCATTCTGAATAGCTCATTCTTCAGAGGGAACTTCTTGAGCCCAAAATCACATAAACAAAGTATTTCCTGACTGATGTGAAGAATTCTTCCTTCTGTTTTGATGAGAATGCTTTTGTTGCAAGAAAGTTTGCAACATCATTCCCCAAGATGGGATGCTTATCCGGTCGTTGATTGCACTTCTTCCTATAACTGCACTGCTCAGGTGATGGAGAACTTGCAATTACTGACGGCTTCACAAAGTGGAGTACTATCTCTTGTAGAAAGACCTGTACCTTCTCAAGTAAAACATGGATTTTTGATGCTTCTTCTCACAGCTCAAGACTGAGCTTGTTGAATAGAGGCATGGTTATAAGAAGGAACATACAGTACAGCTTGTAATCATTAAGTCTTGTAAGGATCTTACCAGCTTTGTCCACAGAAACACTTGCTTCACAGTCTGCACTGGAAGACAAATCAGTCTTTTTCCTGCTTTCAATCAATATAGCTTCGGATGAAGCTTTCTTTCTGTTGTCTACACTACTTCAGGCTGCTTTATTACAAGTACCTGATGTATCCCTTTCAGTGAGTGCACTGACACTTGTCTGTGTTCCTGCAAATAATACACCAGTAGATGCAGTCATTGTGTCAACTTTGCCCACTTTTTTGAGGATGAAGGTAGAGATGTCTACTTAGAGAAAGCCTGTCCTGCACTGCTGGCTGTGAAAATATGAAGGCAGAGACATCTTGATTAATGAGGCCTGACCAGCACTGCTCTTTCCCGGGAGAGATGGAGTAACCATGCTTGACTTGGCTTGAAGTGTGGCACAGCTACCACCTGTAGAGACCTTCTGTTTCTTCGACTCCTTTGAAGTGTCATTATCCACATTTCTTTTCTTTCCCGTGGACTATGCTTCTTGGAGTAGTACGGTTTCAAAAACTCCCATTGTTCAGTTAGTTTAGTCAGTGCCCATTAAAAAGAGCCAGCGAGTACAGTTTCAAGATTGTATGCTGTTCAACATTGCACAGGGTTTGAATCTCTCTGAACTCTGAGGCGCTTACAAAATCTAAGTAATAATAAACAGGAACAAGTAAGTCCACCGGTGAAAATGGCTGCTGGTTAGCCCCTTTCTCAGCAGCAAGATGAAGATGATGACAAGAACTTCCCATGATGAAAGTATCTGGATTTTTCTTCTTTACAAATGCACCTACCCCATTCTACTCTCCCAACATGACAGCTGCATAATCTGCTGCGAAACAAATGACGTTTTTCCATGAGATCTTATTTTCTGTTATGACATTGTCACATTGTCAAGAAGCTGAAAGATGCTTCTCCCCGTAGATCGTTCCTTTGTGGTAGCAATTTCCAGCAGGACTCTCAAGAACTCTGTTCACTTCAGAATCAAAGTATCGCACAGTAACGGAATATAACTGCTCTTGTGCCCCACGATCTGAGCTGCCATCTGTTGACAGAGAGAATGGTGCTTCTCTGATCTTCAGGATTTCAGCTGTTAAAAAGATATAAAACACATAGATAGTCAATGCTAATAGGAAATCTGTATGTAGGATTAATTAATATGTAACCCATGCATGAATCACTGATCAACCCACAACAGTATAGCATTATATAATATTGGATAGCATAAATAAAAAAAAAATCATAAACTAGAAATGCTCACTGCCGCGCAATGCGCGCGTTAACTGAGAAGGAAATTGCGAGACTGCTGCTGACCGTATATAGGATGAATAGATGGGGGAAATCAGTCAACCAATGTGCCTTCCTCAACAATGTGGGGGTTGGCAACCATGTCACGCCATTTTTCCCAATTTTCTGTAGCTCTGAGCAATACTCTTATACTTCCTTTCTTACTCACTGTTACTTCTTTTATATCATTTAACCACCCATCCTTTGTCTATTGTAGAATTTTTCCATGTACTTTTATAGAGACCTTCGGTGGAGTTTTACATTCAGATATGACAGTAGTTTTAGTCTTCAAAACATTCCTGACTAGATTATCGATGATTTCTTGCACATAGTCTTCAAAACATTCCTGACTAGATTATCGATGATTTCTTGCACATCATTTACAAAGGCAGTAGCATAACCAAAATCGATAGAGGTGTTGATTGAAACATATTATAACTCCAAACAAAATCTGGAAAATCTGGAACTATAAGGGCAGCTGATCTGCTTTTTATTGTTCAAATTAATTTATTTTTAAATCTAGACTAGATCCAGATTTACGTTACAAAAAACATCAATTGGAGAAATGGAAGTAAACATACCTTTGGACTCTTGGCCAAGAGGCCTAGCAATGGCTGTTGTTTTGGCTCTTCGGGAGGCAAACTTCCAAGCAATAAAGCTGTCTGGAAACATGACTGAAAAGGTCACTCAAGTGATCTGAAGCAGCTCCTCCGTGTGCAATGCTAAAATCCGAAGTACAAATGTAACATCGTGCGGTAAATTCTTTTTTCGATCGCACAATGCAGGGCCACTTCCTGGTGTATTCCGACCGAAAAGTCTGCTTCTTCCTGCTTGATTTTGTACCCGAAATTGATGCCATGATAAAAGGACTTTACCGTTCTCCAGCTCACCGTCGATTCGCTCGATGGTGTATAGCACGATATGCGATACGAACAACAGCAAGCCAAAACATCAAACATGAGGACCAAGCTTTCCCACGTGAAAGATGGCTGTAACATTTTGATGACTTCAGACTTTTCCATTGGTCACTGTCTAATTGATTTTCCTTATTATATCTTTTTAAGTGTTTTATATAGACCTGATTTGGCATTTGTAATGGTAATATGAACATTTTCACGGGTTTGTTAAGAGATTAGCCGCACTAAATTTTGCAAGAAAGGATCGGGTTTATACACAATTCATTTTAACCCCGTGAATTAATGGTCGAGGCCCAAATAAACTTATGTGATGATGTAACTTATGTGCAGAGGATTTGATTTTTTTATCAAAAATTTCGTTGCTACTCTTCATGTCATTGCCAGAAAATCTTTGTAAATTTAATTATACTTCTTTGAAGAACAGCAATAGATGGAAGGAAACTTGTAATCTTTTTTATTCACTTCTATACATGATAATTTTGCGTAACTTTCTGATGCCTCAGGAGAACCTGGCCTAGGAGCAGGACTGGCCTGGTTTCAAGCTAAAGATATGATCGGACGGTAAGACCGACAGTGCAACAATTTGTGCGGTCATTTCCGCGAAATGGTCGGAAATTGACCGATGTTAGACTGTTATTTTGTACACTGCATTAGTACTTGCGTGCGCGATGAGAACGTACACTGTATACAGTGCACCCCTGTAAACTTCCTATACATTACATACACAATACATGAACATACGACCAGATTTAAAAAAAAAATCAAAGAAAAATAGTACTGCTATTTCTAAAAAAAAAAAAAGTACTGTAATACGGAAAAAAACAATGGTTGGCAGCCCTGAAAACACAAGAAGTGGTCAAAGTAAAACCCAGAAACGTTTGTGGGGCAGCTGTGAATAATGGACTCTTCCTTCACTGCATTATACGTACCAGGGTAAATGAGGCCATTTTACGTTTCGAGCACTACTTCCCTTCACAGGATGCATTTAGCAAGAAAAAAAAAAATCTCAGCACCTATTAGTAAACTAATGCCGGGAACAAACGAACAGCTTCATTTCCACACATCCATTTTCTTATCATGCATGTTCCACTAAAAACCAGAGCCTAACTTCTACACTCAAGCCCTGCAGACTAACCCAAGGTTTAACTTGACTTCTTCATATGCCCTGATACAGCCCACTGTCACCAATTCATTCCACCATATATCATATCAATCCAATTCATTTTGTTCCATACTAACCAATTCTTCTCACCCGCCTGGATGTTCAGACCCTTATAATCCAGCCTTTCACCCCATCCTTCCATCTAGAATTTCCTTCTTTCTTTGTTCATCCTCTTCATATGTCAACCATTTCAACACCTGGTCAGCTCTCCTAATCATGCTGCGCATACTATCGCTTAAACTGTTATTCTTTGCATGGCCAACCTACCCTAAATCACATATCCACAGGCATTTCCAACACATCCACTCTGCCATTTTTTGCGATTAAGACCGAAATTTCACATCCATACAATGCTGCCATGACCACTAACCATAAGCACCTCTTCTTTCACAGCCCTTACTGCTCCCAGGACCTAAACTCTTGCCTTAACTTACCTCAGCCCCTGTGGTTCCATCTACTCCCAGGCACCAAAAACACTGCACTTCCTCACATCATCCTGTCTCATTCCCCTGAAGTACCTCATTCCTTATTTTTGTTAACATTTACCCTCAACTTTCTCCTTCCACATACTCTCCTGGAGTGTCTCTGGAGTCTGCCACAAGATTCATGTCATCTGCAAGACAAACCAGACTCACCTCCCATGCCCACAAATCCAGCACACAGTAGACCTACCCTTCACTCTTACAATCACTTCCCTTATCACCTTTCCTTCCCCAAGGGAAAAGTCGTCATTAGGGAGTCAGTATCATTGGGATTACAGTATCAGAAAAGAACTTCTCACTTCAAAGGAGTTCCTGTTTCCAAGCAATGCTTAGGGAGCCAGCCACATCAAATGGGCAGGACCAAGTCAAGGAGTGTAGTGATGCTGAGTGTATGTCTGATAGGGCGAGTGTGGGCATCTAAGCTGTAAAGTATTTTTAATGTTGTGGTTGCATAATGGTCATGAAGAATCTTGAGATAATAGCACTGGTATTTGTAGTGTTACAGGGATGGGTGAAGTCCAAAACATAGATTAAAAAATGCAACATGAAGTTCAACTTCAATCCTACAATAAACAGGATAAATAAAATATAAATAATTTTCTTAATCTTTATTTGTTAATCTGCAAAAGGCAACACTGGTTTTCTCATGAATCATAATTAATCAAAATAAGTTTTTCTTCTAAAATACAGTAAATCAATAACAATTCCAACAAATAATGAAAGTAAACTGAAATCTTACTAATGTCTGGGCATCATCCCTGAAAGATTTTGGGGAGTCATATGTAGTTGTCCTTGACATATCTAAGGCTTTTGACAGGGTGTG
>JAYMFT010033072.1:0-69123 GCA_038088735.1 Panulirus argus
ATATAATTAAGTGTATATGAGAGTGTGTGTGAGTGTGTGCAGTGGGTGAGGAAGGCAGCAGTGTGGGAGTCCTGCGGGTTGTCCTGCATGTTTCACTCCTGCTGTGTCTGGGGCGTGATACTCACAGCCACGGTCCATGTCTGCTGCACGCTACTGCTGCTGTTTCATTGTTATTTCCTGCACATGGCTGCTGGCTCCCGGCCCGTGGCTTCCTCTCTGTTATCTAGTCTGATGCAGATAAAGATTGTTATATACCTCGAGTTACAGTTGGAAGCCGCCAATTTCAGCCCATCATATTCACTCTCTGAGTTACCGAGTTTCCTCGCTACTCGTTTCTAGACACAGTCATATTTAGCTTAAGTTCTATGTCCAGTTTGCCTTACTGGAAGTCTTCAAGTTTATAGCCTACATCATCTGGTAGATGAGGTTGCTAGGTCACCTTCTCTCTCGATTGGTCCCCATATCCTACATTTCAGATCCTGAGATGAGTCTTCTGAACTTCCATAGTCCTCGTATTCTCTCTCTCTGGTGATTAAGAAATAGTCATAGTTTATCCTCAGGCCACAGAAAGTGAAATAACATGATTAATGAACAGGTATACCATGTCACCAGACGCTAACCTAACCAACCAGGGGTGGGCGGGGAACTGGGTCGGTGTGAACACTGACTGGTAAACAACAGGTGCGGAGGGTGGCGCAGAGGGCAGGGGAAAGAGAGCGAGAGGGGCTGGGTGCGTGTGAACATCTGACTGGTAAACAAGACACATGGCTGCCATTTGGGTCCCAGTACTGGTGAGAACTTCAGGCGTGTTCAGCAGCAAACTTGACTCTGTTTGTTGACTGAAAATGATATGATGGCGCATTGGTGGATAGATGTAGGAGAGAGTGGTAGCATTCTCTCTCTCTCTCTCTCTCTCTCTCTCTCTCTCTCTCTCTCTATCTCTCTAACTCTATCTCTCCCCTCTTAACGTCGTGTTCATGCGACTTTAAATTTACGCTACTCAAAGTTCTCTTCACTTCAAGTTTTCTTTAAATCAAGTTTGTGTCACATTATGTCTCGTACTTAATCTGAATTCGCGTTATGCTAAGTTCCTGTTACTCTACTGCATGTCACATCTATTGTTATTCCCTCTCCGGATCAGTTCAGTCCAGTAGGCAGGTATAAGAGACAGTAAATTCCTTCATCGTTTACCATCATAACAGAAGTAGTGAGGCAACTGGTAAGAACATCATGATAAGTTCTTTAAAAGTTCTAAACTAAAATGTTAACAAAAGAAACATTCAAAAAGCACTTGATGTTATGTCCGTCAAAAGATCTTTATTAGTTAAATGTTCTGTGGTAACTCTTTGTCAACATACCCTACCCCGAGACTGAGGCACAGAGTAGTGTATGTAGGGAGAGAACGTTACACTCGTGGACCGTCGCTGAATATAAGAGTTGGTCTATGCTTCATTTATCTTCGATTTAGAGTCTTTGAAAAGAGGATTAGATACATTGTACTCGCTTCGAATCGAGTTGTAATGGATCCTATCGTCAGCAGATGTTGTTGCTATAGTGGAGGATAACACAGGATGATGGCAGATCAAACATCTCGGAAAAAAAGAGGAAGATCCACTTTGATTGCTTATCTCTCCTGATTTCTTTTTTCTTTTCCTGTATATATATATATATATATATATATATATATATATATATATATATATATATATATATATATTCTTCCTTATTACTCCTCATGTTCTTATCAGATTCATCTCTTACATATCTTTCCTACCTCATATTCCTTATGTTTCAAACTTTATCTGTCCTCATGTTCACCTTTCAAATGACTTCCTTCCCTCATATTCCTCACCATTCACATCATCTCTATCCTCACCTCCTCCTCCATCGTTAACAACATCACATCCTCATAACACTAAAGTCTTTTGCCTTCTGACCAGTTTACGCCAAACCTCTCCAATGTTTCCTCTTTTTTCCCTCCACACCAGTTTTCTTCCCTCCTTCCCAAACTCGTCTTTTTCGCCCTTTACAATAGGCTTTTTTCTCGTTCCACGATACACAATAGCCCATATTGCCTCCTCTTCCCATTCTCGTCCCTCCCTCGAAAGAGATTATGAGTCTTTTTTATCGTAGATTATCCCTTCATTGGCGGAACCTCCCCTGGGAAGAAAAATAGTAGGCCTCCCCTTCCCCGTTTTCTTTGAGGTAAGGTAATAGAGGAGGGGGGGAGAGGAGCCTGTTGAAAGTTTCATCGTACCGTATTTTCTGTCGGTGTTGACAAGATTAAGTTGTAGGCCTTTTCTATCCTCTAGTTTATCCTTTCCCAGGACGGACATGACTGATGTCATGGAAAAATATATAATCTGTTTAGAGTCTATATCAGCTGTACGAAAGCTTTGTGCAGAATGCAAACTTATATTGTATGCAAGATATAGAATAGTGATCTATAAAGGTACCTTTCATCACACAGATTTCTTTTATTACCTTTAGTGCCACTAAACTCAAGGAAAAATAGAAACGTGTATTTAACCTTTTACTAGTTCCTGTGTTGCCCTTTGCTACCGTCTCCATACAAGGGTGTGATGCAACAGGGAGATTCTTCTGAAACACTTTCGTTTTGTAACAGTATAAAAAAAAATCTTGTTAGCCGTATGTAAGGTAGAGCCAGGAACACACGAAGAAACGGCTTCATTCTCTCATATCCACTCTTCAGCTGTCATGTGTGATGCACCGAAACCACAGAGAACAGAGAAGGACGTTGCCAAGAAAAGGAAGAAGTTGAGTAAGCAGAGGCCTGTCACTTGCTTTGTGGGCTGAGGACTACGACGACAGGTTCGCTATGACCCTCACAGGAGGAGGGTCAGGAGGGTCAGGGGTGTGTTGTTGCAAGGACGGTCACCAGCAGACGCTGCATCGAGAAACCCGTACAAGCAATCAAGCTTCGAAGGCTCTGGAGACGGTAGGAGTGAGAGCAATAGGACGATGTTCATAAGACTTCTTTCTAAGGGGTGGGTGTAATAAGGTATGCTTCCAAGAGGAGAGTGTTTGGGGGTTTTAGATCAAGGCGAGATAGGCGAGGGAAGGACAGAGTTAGCTCAGAGGCTTAAGGCCGTGAGGAGATCTGCCACCCCGTCCACGTGCCTTGCAAGTGCGTCTGGATCTTCTTCGCGATAATCATCACCAAATCATGAAGTCGCTGCCTCACCATACCCTCTCTCTCTCTCTCTCTCTCTCTCTCTCTCTCTCTCTCTCTCTCTCTCTCTCTTTCTCTCCCTCCACTATCGCCCTCCTGTTTCCCAGCCATTGAGGTGGGAACCCTCCCTGCCCTACATCGTGCCCCCAGCTCTCCCTCTCTCCCTTCCTGGTGATGACAAGGTATAATGTGTACGGTTTACGGTCTTTTCATCACTAGCAGAACGACGCTCACATTAAACTTAATGGTAATGAGAGCGGGGAGAGGGAAGGGGAGAGGGGGGGCAGGGGAGAGGGGAAAGGAAGGAAGGAACGGGATGGAAATGAAGTTAAGGGGTGAAAGAAGGGGAGGAAGGAAAGAAGAGATGGAACTAGAAAAGAAAATTGAAGAATAAGCAGATAGAGATGAAGGATAGGATGAATGGAAAGAAAGAAGGAAAAGAAGAAGAAGAAGAGGAAGAACAAAAAGAAGCAGAATAGAAAGAAGAAATAAACAAGAGGAAAAGGAGGAGGAGGAGGAGAGATTACATGAAGGAGAGGTGGAGGAACATAAGAAGAGGTTATGGTGGACTAGGAGGAAACATACATCAACTGGGGAGCCACAGTAAAAACGCCACAAGGGGTTTGTACAGCAGCAGCTGCTCTGTCTGTGACTCAGGTCCTACTTCAATTTAGCCGATCTCTTTGTTCTTGCCGAGTACGAGCAAGACCTCGGTATGAGTACGAAGTGAACCTCTGGTACATAAGCTTAGAGTAGGAGAAAATAATTGAGTTATTACTCAGGTGTTGGAGGAAAACTTCTCCCTCTTGTGTGTGTGCTCAAGTGGAAGAGAGGGTAATGACAGTGTCAGATTTCGTAACGAGGGAAAAAAATTAGTGCTCAAGCGCTTGGGAGTACGAGTTAAACCTTCGGCTTGAGCGGAGGAAGAAGAGGTACAGCTATCCCTTGAGCGACGGGTTTAAGTACCAGGGAAAAGTGTGTGTAGTTGTGCGAGACAGATCCCTTTATTGGAACATAAAGTGAGAAACAACTTCTAATTTGCTCACTTTACTGGTTGGGCTACAACCTTTATCAACCGCCTCTACCCAGCGCCATTTTCTGAACTTTCGGAGTGCCATTTACTGCCATTGTAAGTACCATTAAGTCTTTTTCTTTATGCTGTTAATTGCCTTGCCTGCTGTTATGCCATTGATTGCATTGCCTAATGGTAATATCAGGTGTACAGTTAGTAATTCCCTCATAAGGTTAATGACATTGATGACAATCAAGTCCAGTTGATTGTTTGGTTCAGTTAGGCTGCTGCTGTGCAAGTGGCATGTGTCGCAAGAGAACAGTTGCTTCAGCCAGTGATGCTGGGCTGGAGCTTGAGACGACATTATGACGACCCTTGAGTGAGATGGCTTGGCCTTTGACCTAACCTTAGGGATCAAGGTCACAAGGTCAGAGTATCATACTCAAGGGTCGTACAAAAATGCTCAAGGGCTCGGACTTTCATGCTCAAAAGTCATACCGTCGTATTCGGCGGTCGTATCGTCGTGCTAAAGGGTCGTACAGTCGTCTCCAAGGTTTTCAAGTTTCTGTAATCTACTCGCAACGTATTCTGTCGCCTTGGGTTCTCTCACTGCTCTTTTCCGACCGAGTGTTATAGTGACTGACTGTGAACATTCACACAGGTGGTTTACTGCAAAGTTGTGCATTCTGAAGCCAGTGGCTGTGAATCAGAAGACCCTGACAAGTCCTCATAATGACAGTGAGTTAAGGTGTGAGTACAGTTCGCTACACGTGTTTTGAAGTTCCTCATCATACTCACTGTGTATTGCCTAATGATCTCATAATCAGTGAAGAGTATATTAGTCCATTTGCAACCATGAATTACCCTTCCAGGCACATTCTCTTGAACCACTATCCAGCGTTTTCCTGGAAATGAGTATTGTATAAAAGAAATACAACAATGTAAACGGCATATCTAATAATGCCTTATGTTTACAGATATTTACAACAAACCGTAATACTGGTAAAGCTCTGATCTGTAAATTTAACCTTATTAAAGAGTTATCTGCTCAAAGGGATGGCAACCCAGCCTTATTTCATACCAGATTAGCCCTAATTGTCATGTGTGTTCTAGATAATGCTAGTCCACGTTAATCTCATTTTGTTTAATGGGCCAAATGTAATTCGGAAAAAATAGTGTAATTGGAAATTACTCCGCCAGCCTGTGGTATGTTTCAGACGAAAACATTCCTGTTTCAATCCAGTTTCAATTTCCATATTCATTGTCTGGTTTTGGAGACAACAGCTCCAGTCCCTACAGGACGACAGATTTGTCCCTTACCTCATCTTTACCAGGACGAAGGAAGGACGATGAATTCGTGCTTCAGCCGAGCCTTACGAGTGAACGAACTGACAGACCGGTCCTGCAGCGCTCCTCTGCTGGGACGAATTTCCTCGGAAGCGTTGAATTCTTCCATTAGTCCGGGCCAAAACCTGGACGAATAGCTGAACGATAAAGCCGGTAACACTGATGTCCCGGGGTTGGTTGGTCGCGGTGCTGAGCTGGTGATACTTATGACCCGGAATTGGATGGTTTAGAGCAAGCGGTACTTAGCTGGCAACGCTGAGACGTGGAGTTGCATGCTCTGGAGGCCGTGCTACTGAGATGGTAACACTGAGGTCTTGGGACCGCTAGTTTATAGTTCTTGAATGTCAAAAACAACCAAAAGTGCTTATGGAACGATCTGATAAGTTATACACCAATATCAAAACAACGAAATTCTAAGACTTTTATGATAAATATGCACAGAATGATTTTCAGTTCTCAAATTAGATTCCTTTTCAGTGATGAAGTTTAAGCATTTTTTTTTATTACGCTGATTAATTGTTAAGACGTGCCGTTAGGTTTTAAAACCTAGATTAGTTTCTTTCCCAAGTTAAAAAGTTTAAATAAGATTTACTACTGTGTCTTACTGTTCAGGCGTGTCTGGAAAGACAAAGTTTATGATAAAGACCAAAGTTTCTGTGCCAGCTGGTTTATCTAAGTTTGAGGATGTTTCTTCATCATCTGTGCATCTGTCTCTGTTCTAGTTTACAGGTGTCGACGTAGCACGGGCAAAAGCGTTCCCCAGTTGCGGTCATCTTGGGTGGGAGGGAAGGTAGTGGGCAGTGGGAGGGAAGCTACTAGGCTGGTCGTCTTAGTTTCATGTTCTGGGGTGTCTGCAGACCCGATTCTTAAAGGTGAAAATGTTACAGGAACAAGGAAAGGCAAAATACAGAAGAGCATTCCACAACATCGCCCTCCTACAGGAGGAACAGTCAGTCCTCTTGTGGCTGATCTCAACAGAATCTGTCGGAATTAGCGGCCAGGCACGTGTCACACGGGTCCAGCTAAAAGGAGCGGCAACACGCGTTGACAGATCTAGAGAACAGTAAGGAAAACATTACCCGCTGTACTGAGAGAAGGAAGCGACATCACGGAAGATGGAGAGGGATGTTTGAGGAGATGTTGATGAGGTAAAGAAAAAGGAAATAGAAAACTAGAAGTAGATGAATGAAGGAGAGAGGAACGAGTATTTCTATGAATGAGACGAGGAAATACATGCGATAACGACAACGTTGACATAAGGAGGAGAGTTCTCTACTGTGTGGCTGGTCCGTCGGCGTTGGCTGGGTTCGAACCTCCAGCAGTTCCTGGCGCGGCGGGAAGTGATGGAATAATATATTGGGTCATTTCCCTGGTTGTGCATCCGCTCTTGGTGGAAATTTTGATGTGACCCCCACCTCCGACCCACACCTCTCTCTCCTGTTTCTCCAGGCCCAATAGCAGCCTCTGGTACGGCGACTGGCGAAGATGAAGGAAGCCTTTTCTACGCTGATTGGAGAAGGATAAAATCTTTTGCGCTAATTAGACGAGAATGAATTCTTTTCTTCGTTGACTGGAAGAGGATGAAATCTCATAAATTTCATCACACATCTGAAGTTCCCCTCCTCATGCAGAAAAAAAAAAGGAAAATCTTTTCCTGGTAAACCAAAATGCGTAACCACCCCTAAAGTAAACCATTATCCATGCCCATATCTATCATCCTCTCTCCCCCTCAAGGAATACGCCCGAGTCTTAAACCACGCCCACGGTAGGCCATTACCCACGCCCATATCTATCGCCCAGAGAGGGGAGTACAACCGTGCCATCGCCTCTCAGACCTAATGAATAAGAAACTTCACATGAATTCCTCAGGGAGCAGCCGAAGAAGGGAGGGACGTCGTCCTGAATTTTAATACATTTTTCTCTACTCTCCCAGTATAGTGAACCCCCCACGTTGAGGGTTAGAAGCACTTTAGTAGTACTAGTGTGTCACATTCCTTGAATATTCCCATAGACAACGATCGCTTTCTCATCCAAGTAAAGATCAGGATCTACAAAATATTTTTTTGCTTTCAAAAGATATATTTTCTCATTTTCCAATACTACAGAGTTTCTCTTCCCTGTCAAGCAAAGAGCTTTTTGGAGGGATTGGCAAAAAGGAATCAGAGAGCAATGAAAGAAAAGTATTTTCAGTGAGAGGGATGCTATTCTTAGTCCGAAGGATAAGCTTAACCTTAACTTAATTGGTTTCTTCTGCTGTTTGGTTAGGTAGCTGCTTAAAGGATTCTGACACGAAATAAACCAATGGATGGCTGTCTTAATTGTTGATTGCAGGGACGAGTTTAAAGCAGTTGGAGTCTTAGAAAACAGTAGACTCAGTATTAATGCTCATTTTGTACTTTTCTTTCCTCCAGATTATACTCTGTTCACTATTTATTGTTTTTCTTTTCATTTCAGCTTTCTCTTATCTTATCCATTCTTCATAATCTTCTAACTTCTTTCATCCTTTCAATCTCTTTTTCATTATCATTCTCTGTATTTGCTGTCGTCATTTCTCTGACTCGTTTTTTTTGTAACATTAACTCGCTATCAACTACTTGTTTTTCTTCTTTCTTTTACTTATTCCTTTTTTCGTTCCCACTTTTCTGACCTGAAGCAGAGGTTGAATGCTGAGCATACACGGAAGTTTTTCTATCCCAACTCTCTGTCTCTCAATAAAAAGAAAAAAGAGAGAAAAGAAAATGGAATGTATGACCACAAAAGAGGGCGCTCTGGTCAGAATCACAAGAGAGGCCTGACCACAAAAGGACTGTTGACCCTCAAAAGGAGTGTTGGCCCACAAAAGGACTGTTGACCCCACAAAAGGAAGAATTTTTGACCTGAAAGAGAAAGATGTTCCCTAGCCAGAGGGAGACCCTGATGAATAAATACATGCACCTCAAATAACTGTTCCTTCGCAGGACTTCTGCCACAAACGTGTTCTCCCACAGAAGTGTTCTCCTAAAAAGAAATTTTCTCCCAGAAAATTGTTCTCTTACAAGAGTGCTATCCCAGAAAAGCGTTTTCCTGCGAGTGTTCTGATACAAAAGTGTTTTACATAAAAGCAGCCACAACTGATTTCCTGCAAAAGTGTTCTCTAAGAAAAGTGTTATCCACAAGCGCGTGGTAAGTGTTCGAAAAATATGTACTTCCACGAACGTTCTCTCCCACAAAAGTCCCAGTCGGAGTAGACCAGCTATGGGAGAGTTTTCAACCATATTATTCATTGATTTTGTTGCTGGAGTCACTTAAAGACGACCCGGTAGCCCGGAGCCTCACGCCCAAGGTGTTTCCCTAATGGTGAAGGGTTAGGCTACCCTAATGGTGAAGGGCTTGGGCTGCCTTAATAGTGAAGAGTTAGGTTGGCCATCTAAAGATATCGCCAGCACTAGACCCTAAGGGCCTGATCTCTAGACATCGCCAACACTTAACCCTATGACTCGATCCCTGAGGAGTGCCCCAGGTCCTACATCAATTCACTGTTCTTCATACATTACATATTGCACTGTGACTCTAGAATGAACATTGGAAATATACTTTACAATGACTGGGAGTGTTATGAAGCAGCGAACACGATATAAACTTTAAATCATCTTCTTCAATATAGCGTTGGCAGGAGGGTTGTGACACCACCCTAATGGCATCTGCTTTCAGTTTGGTTACACAGCTGAAGTGCCCCAGTGTTGTGGTCCTCTTGTTTCTCTGGCTGCGGCTGCGTCCACCTGCGGTGTGAGGCCGGTAGGGTGTCTCTATTGCCTCAAGCAAAAAATAGTCGCAAAAAAAAACAAAGAAGTTGAGTCACTCCGATAAACAACTTTTAATCTTGTCTTCTTAAATTCTGTTCTCGAAGACCATAAACTTCCAGGAGCGAGGAAGGCGTGGGTCTGGAGACAAGGATATACAGTTCGCTGCTGGAAAGTGGTCGTAAAGGCGGAGGGCGCGACGTGCTGGAGGTAAGGGGGTGGGGGTCGTGCACCCGAGGCTTGCATTTCTCTCTGATGTCCACTGTTGTTGTTGTTGTTGTTGCTGGGGGGAGGGGGACAAGCGTGGGGAGCAATTGCAGTGGCCCTCCCGCCTCCCTGGCCTGGGCCTGGTCATCGGCTCCCTCTCCGGCAGGCCAGCCTTTGTGCAGTGTACACCAGACAGGTGGGGATCAGACGTTTACTTATCAATACACCTCCACGTATCTATCTTGGTGACCAGTGGCATTTTCACCTCTAGTTCTTAGACTCTACTGAAAGAGGTTAAATAGTATTGAAAAAATGGGAATCAAAGACGATAAGGAATGGGGTTCAGAGACGTTAATAAATGGGATTCAAAGACAAATCGCTATCACTCATGCGGATTTAACATATCAATAAATCGGGCTCAAAGGCAACGCTTGATGGTTTCCGAAGGCAACAACAAATGGGATTCCAAGGTAATATAACACATGGGGTTGAGGAGCCATTAGACGATCCTTTTCCCACAGTGCAGACTGTGGCCCTCCTAGAGGAGGAGGAGGAGGAGGGTGGGTTCCTCTTCACAATAAATCCAGATCTTTTCATTCGCTGGTCCTGTTCCATCCCCCCCCCCCTACCAACCTTCCCCCTCCAGAGCCTGACGGGTCAATGAAAACAGGTGGTCAACCCTCCGTCCCGCAGTTCCTTCAGGACTTTGTCTATCTGTGGCTGATGAAGCCCACCCGAGCACGCAGTACGACTCACAGGCACGACGGTAGGAGCCTTGAGCACGACGATGCGACGTAGTAGCACGACCCAGATGTCTCACTGTCGTGCATGAGGGAGTCAGTCTGTTCATTCCAGAATATGAAAGGCATAAGCTGTCTTTTATCAACAGTTCATTTCACTTTCAGATAACAGTATCAAGACTATCGTTCGTGCAAGATCATCATAACTACAGTTCCAAAACCTCTGGCAACAATGCTAAGACTATCATGACTACAGTCTCAAGACCCCTGGCAACCATGCTGGGCAAATATTCGCATCAGAACTTCATTCAAAATTTGCTTTTAATCCCTGAGAATTTTTCCCTTTCCAAAATGGAATACTAATTTTTCTTACTCTTTAATTAACACCGGAACTTCTTTGGGATTAATTCTGATGGACTTTGCTTTACTTTCAAAGTAATTTTTGCGAATCATTTTATTCAGGATTGTAAAGACAAGAGAGGCTGCTCCTCTGGTGAGGGACTGCTTTGTTTAACGCCATTCTGTAAAAATTAGGTCTATTTTGTCGTAATTTCATGTTAGATTTCCACTGGACTCCGAAAGGAATTCTGAGTTATGCTGGTAGATTTAAATCATTCATTAAACGCTTAGTTTTTCTTTTTTATCTTCCCTATTTTCTCATTTCCTTCTTACACGATGCCTCATCTTTAATGCTGCTGGTTTCTTATTGCTTTCTTTCATTTTCTTATTCCCCTTTTCATATAGATTTTTGGTAGTTTACCGTCAAGTACAGTCATGTCTTATATCATTCATATTCATAAGACAGCCAAATAAAGTCATGGAAAAGATCAGTGAAATCAGCAGATAAGGCAAGAAAGAATACCACTGAAATAAGCATTATAAGGCCAAGGCGTTGTAGGTCAATAAAACGAGCAGATGACATTAACAATGATATTCTTATATATTCTTTAATATATAAAATTATAAAAATATCACATGTCAGCGAGTCAACCCAAGCAAATGAGGTTTTGAATAATCTTGATAATATAGTAAATAATACAGTAGGCCATTCATCTCTCTAATTCCTGATCTGTCCGGAGATACTTTAGCATCTGTGTGGGACAGAGAATAAATTATGTGATACAGATCTTGTGGGAGAGTCAAGACGCTCTCTGGTCCGTACCATCCCAGACGTCCACAGACGCGTAGACACTATGATGTGTATTAATATACATTCACGGATGTTCATAACTATCTATGATGTTCATATGTGCCCAGAATTTTTTTTAAGGTTTGCAATGATTAGTGCGAATCAAAACATATCTTCGAAAACTCCCTCAAATCTTTTGAATATCATTCACTGTACCAATGTTTTCCTAGATATTCCCTGAAGACTTTTAGCATTGCTCGATCTTCCTCATCGAGCAATAGACATTCTTTTTTAAATATACATATGAACATCATAAACAGTCTCAGTTTCTGAAACCAATAAATCTGTTGATCTGTTGTCCATCACATCCCGGTTAATCGTGAAATCTCAGGAGGAACAGATGCCGCTGAGCATAAGAATCCCTAAAAAAAGAAAATTTGTATCGAGATGTGGGAAGAAAAAATTGAAAGGCAAAATCTGGGTTGAGTTGAGGATAGAAAACAACCACGAAATGTGGATTGGGTAAAGAAAACGGCCACAAGGTGTGAGAAGAGTAAAAAAAGGCTTGAGAAGAAGGATCATGTAAAGGGGTTATTGTGACAATGAGACACTGAAGGACACTGGCTGGAGGGTTTTCGTCTCCAAAGAGGTTGTGCTCAAGACCATAGTTCCTCTTCAAATATCGTCAGTATCCACAAGTAATGAGTCTGTCCTTGAAACATCGTCAGCATTGTCAGATAATGAGTAATATCCTCCAAATATCAGCACTCACAGGTCGTAGATCTACCCTTCAAACATCATAAACATTCAGAGGTCATAAGACTACCCTCCAAATATTAGCAACATTCAGAGGTCATAGGCTACCCTTCAAAAATCGTCAACATTCACAAATTATAGTCTACCTTCCAAATATTGTCAACATTCACAAATCACATGTTAGCCCTCCAAATATTGACAGCCAGCAAATCATACGTTTTCTCTCCATTTATCGTCAATTTTTTAATCCCTCGGTCAACCCTCCAAATATCAACATTCACAAGTCATGGGTCTACCCTCCAAATATCGTCAACTTTCAAGTTTTGGGATCTACCCTCCAATGAAAGAAAAGGAAAGAAAATCAAAAGCATCCGTAGAAGAAAGCAGAAAATCAATAAGAAGCTATTGAACCATAAATGATAAATACTTTATGAACAACAATTACTCATGTATTGAATGCTGTACAGCTGAGATCAGACAACAGACGATTTTTCTTCATACAATCAATAAATTAACAGGTTTATGACATTATAGTCAAAACTGTAAAAAATGCTATAAATTATCTCATACATGATACAGGCAACACATAAGTTCGCATATATCTATAACATATATATAATTGAAGCAGCCCATTGGTCGGTCGCACTCATATATAAGAATCTATGAATAATGATGATGATAATAATAATAATAATAGTAATAATGATAATACAGTAGCATTCAACGCTTAGACTAGATTGGTAAGTGGAGATTTAGATTAAGACACTTTTCGGAGATGCACTCCAGTATGAAAACGTTGAAACACACAGTCACTTACAGACTCCAGAAGATAGTGTTGAGGGAGGGCTCTTGCAGGTAAACAAAATAGAAAATTCATTTTTCTCTCTCAATACCTTCAAGAAGAAAGCGGCTTCAGTATGGCGTGGTGATGATCCCATCAACACACTTAGACTTCAACAAAAATGTACTCTCACTCTCTCTCTTACCCTACAGTGTTTCACTTGAAGTGCACATGTACACTCTCCAGCAAGTTTATGTACAGGAGTTCCACGTCTTGTACACCAAAGTTCCAACTAGTTGGAGCTGAGGTTCCTCAAGGAGATAACTTGGTACATTACCCAAATTTTCTGACAACATTCCGTATTCATTTTTAAGGATGACAGAGTTTCTTCATCCTTTTTTTTTTACATCCTATTTCCAGTATGATGAAGTCACCCTCAAGTATCACCGAACCCATTTTGTTACAATGTAACCAATAATTAACTTTTTTCTAAAATTTAACCAATTTAAAACCTATTTTCTCTGCATTCTAGCCAATTCATAACAAATATTCTGCACTTTAACCCACCTAATACCCATTTTCTTCACTGTAACCCACTTACAACCCACTTTCTACACTACAACCCATCAAAACCCATTTTCCTCTGCCAGCATCATCGAATCTCTCAAAGTTTGGATTGGCCGTTGGTGATAAAGTTGTCTTCATGAGCAGTAAATAATCCATTAGCACTCATCATGACAGTCCTACATACCATGATATTTCATAAAGCTTTCATGATCTTTCCTGCCATCAGCCATGATGGCCCAACATACAAGAACAGCAGTCATCTTTAAAACCTTTAGGAAAGCTGATAACATCTTGCATGTTCTTCTAAGGACCTGTTATGACATCTTTAATCGGTATCAAGTCATTAGAAACATACGTGATTTCCTTATCAGCTATCTTGATGTTCTTCTCTCACCAGCTTTCGAAGTGCGTCTCACAAACAGTGTATGACCTCAATAGGATGTGACATGACAGAAAAAGATAATCGAGTCACTGCAGATGGGCTGGGCCTTTGGAAGAGCTGCCGTGGGTGTCAGATCAAAAAGGAAGATAATCATTGTTAATTTACAAGCTATCACACATAAATGCTGTTTACCAAATACTGTACAGGTAAATAAATGTTTTCTTTTGGCTGCATTAGAGTTTGGTTAGCTTTGCTTAGCTTAAATTTAGCCTTTAAGCTTCAGCTTATTCCAGTTTACTCACACACTACATTTCTTTTACGGGAGATATGATGAGGCCGAGTTGGGCCTTGTGTTTGCATGAACGAGGAACTCGAATATAGACCTTTTTTTTATCAATAAACTTTACATATAACTACAAACTTGGAAATGAAACGAGGCATTATATCAGATTTACAGAAGTAGATACGAGCGGCAACGGAAACACGTAATGAGTTAGGCGTGTCGACCGGGTAACCGGACAACAGCTGATGATGTAAACAATCACACCTCGAGCCATTAGTCAGAGGATGAAAGACTCCTTCAGGCGTCGCCAATCCTCCACGTTGAAGCCCTCACCGATGCTCAGTCTCGGTCGTGTCGCTGCACCTCCTGCAGTTGTGGTGAAGTTCCGCTGAACCTCACCGTCGGTCGGCTCACCACAACTATCTCCGTCGTTTCCGAGGAAGTTCGTCTTTTCACCATCTTGTCTTCTTCGGGACTCCTGAGCTTCGTTCTCTTCCTCCCTTGACGTTCCAAGTCTACTGCGACCAAGAGGTTCTTTGGTAGTATCACATGGCTCTTTGTCCTCCTCACAAGAGGTATTTTTCTTCACTTCTATCACAGATACTCGAAGTTTATCCTCCTCGTCTTCATCGTCGTCCAGCGCCCCTTCTTCATTAATCACAGAAAGACCGAAATCCAGACCCGAGGCGCCCGTAGGGAAGTCCTTGGCCTGAGGAGTGCTGAAATCGTCCAGGTCCCCTAAACGCAGGTCCTGCAGTGTGTCGGAGTCGCCCAAGGCTCCCATACACAGATCCTGCAGGGTTTCGGAGTCGTGCAAGGCCCTCGCACGACTGTCCTGCAGGGTGTCGGAGTCGTCTAAGGCTCTGACGC
Source organism: Panulirus argus (assembly GCA_038088735.1). NCBI lineage: Eukaryota > Metazoa > Arthropoda > Malacostraca > Decapoda > Palinuridae > Panulirus > Panulirus argus. Next base: position 15,047 of record JAYMFT010033072.1, read on the forward strand.
ACATATCCTGCAGGGTGGGAGAGACGTCGAAGCAGGTGGAGAGGAGGAGGCGGCTCCTGGCGGCCATTACCCGCTTGGCCAGGATGATGGTCTCCTGCTGCAGCGCTTCCACGTAGCCATCGTCACGCCACGTCATGCACTCCTCAACGTGCACTGCAGGGGGAGAGAGGGATTAATGAGGCAAACGAAGATATGAGGAGAAGGAACGGGGAATAATAGAGAGTAAGGAGGAGAGAGAAGTATATATATATATATATTTCTGTAGTGTAAAAAGAAAGTTACAGATAACTAAGGGGAGGGTTGGGGGGAGATTACTAGAAAAAAGAAAAAAGGGAATTCTAACACAGGACCCGTGGACGCCCAAACTAGGCTGTTTAGCTACTCTGAAACGTAGATCATTCTAAACATCGCCAGAAACTTCCTTTTGCATACGTCTCTCAGGAATGTGGATAACACGAACCCCAATCCCAGGGCTCCTCACTTCACCAAGATTCGTGTGAATTATCTTGTTAAGCTGATTTATAGTTCCCGAAATATATCTTCCTTACCCCTTATGAAATATGAAACTGGTACATATCTTACGATACGTCGACTTCTGTGACCACTATATTCTGATCATCTTTCTGATGTTAAACAGCCAGTTTCTTAATTAAGTTAGCTGATAAAATAAATGGTTTATGTTTATTTCCTTGTGGTTTGTGTCCTATTCACATTCTTTTCGACCCCTCCCCTCCCTTCCCTTCACCTCACTAGCTATTTCGTAAAAGTACGACATAAATTGGTTAGAGGAACACGTTTGTTGTGTTGTGAGGGTGAGCCAGAAATCCTCTCCCTTCTGGCATCTAAAGACTTGCTTTTTTTATGAATTACAATAAATTATTTTCTCTGTCTCTATTAACCCCTTCAGCTCGATGGTATGTCTCATAAGCAAAACGGTCGGTCCTGCGATCCCAAGGCATGATGGCCAGACCTTTGACCAATCCTCTGAGTGCCAAGTCACAGGCTAGACAATCATACCCAAGGGTTGTGCCGTCGTGCTCGAGGATCGTACCATCTCGGTCGAGGCGCATTATGCTTCCAGCAGTCGCATGTTTGCCTTATCTAGTTACGTCCCTGCAGTTAGAACGCATGCGTAACTACACTGAAGCTCTTCTCTCAAGGGAACGCTAAGCGGTGACCTCATGCATGATGATAATTCTACTGCAACTCAAGTCTACACAAGAAAGCTTACATAAATAAGAAACACATACGCAACATTAACTTAGTGTGTTGTCCGATACTGCCGCAGTTGCTGAAATCAAAGGAACTCTTTCAAATTATAGCTTTTGAACTTTCTCTTTATAAAGAAAATGGGCAAAGCAAAAGTGGGAAGAAGCGATGACAGGACAAGCTGTGGCGGGAACGGAGTGAACACAACAGATCAATGTCTTACACTCGAAGCTCCACCTTGATTTGTCGATCATTAGCCGGCTCTTAGCGGCCTCCAGTTCCTGCTTCAGTTGGTCCTGCTTCTCTCTGAGGGCCCGAATCTTCTCCTGAGTCCTGCGACACTTGGCGATGTCCTCCTCGGTCTTGTGGCTCTCGTACCGGGCCACGTCCTCCTCGTCGAAGTCCTCTACAGGCACGCGAAGTGAGGGACTTCCGCGGGTACCGCTTCCGACCCCAACCCCACCACCGCCGACTACCGACGCCGTGACGTCAGGATTCACAGCCGTTGAGGGTGTCAGTTTATGGGAGGTCAAGGGCGACCCGGAGGGCGTCCTCGATGTCAGGGACTTGGAGTGGGAGTGACTGGTTGATGACGGATGGTGCGACGTCTTCTGAAGGATCTTAGGATGGGTCTCCGAGACTTTGGTGCGCTGGTGTTGTGTCGTCTCCTTGCTTTTGATGGTTCCGGATGCTAGGTTTTCAGACCCTTACGAAGGAAAAAAGATAATACAAAGAATATGCTGTTTCTGGTGACCCATAGCCACAGATATATCAGACATATACGCAGACATACACATAGTCATAGGCAAACATAACACATGAGATGGGGATATGCATAATTTCAAACAAAATCAGTACTTACATACATAAATACATACATACATACGCAAAACACACACATATATACGTTAACATACTCATGTATATATATACAGCCGACCACAAAAATGCGCACACTCACACGTGATGAAATAATGAATATAGACAGCAACCAAAGTTTGAAAAGTTGTATGACAGGAGAGAATGTCCAACTCTCTCTCTCCTACAATCATTTTCTTTCTTCTTACCATTCCTTTTTATACCCATATAGCTCCTATCTTCATGGCTTCTTCATAGTTTTCTCATACAGTCCTGTTCCCTTCGATTCTTACAGAGTCCTGTTCGCTAATTACTTTGAATCATAGAAAGTCTTGTGCCCCACCCCCACCCCCTCCCCTTACTTTGACCTAAGAGCCGTATCTCAGCTTCCATCTGTTGTCCCCAAGGAAATTCCTCCAGACCCAGAGCTCGGCCTCCAGAACCAGAGGTTGCCCTCCAGACCCAGAGCTCGGCCTACCTCTGCCTCCAGCCTTGCCCTTGAGGCCGTCGTCGTCCAGGCCGGAGTCCTGCGAAGATCCGAAGGAGGAGCACTCAGAGTCACGGATAACTGACTCGTACCCTGAGCTCTCCCCATGCCGGCTCTCCCCTCTCGACCGCCGACCTCGGGGGATGACCTGTGGGAAGGGGAGAGGAACACAAGGGACACGTCTTTATAAGGTCTTAGGAGAGATGACCAGTTACAATCTCTCGTGGTATGAGGTCTGAGGTCTCAGAGAGTTGAATAGTGTAAGTGGCCTCAAGTTGCCAGAGAAAATTTTTTGTGTTCAGCTATCCTAAGGGTCAAGTCTCCAAAGTGTCAAAAAGATAGGAGAGCCAAAGGGTCTTATTTTCTGGTGGTTTAAGGTCTTTAAAGGGTTGAGTACTCTTGTGGTTTAAGATCTTCTAAGGGTGAGGTCCCCAGAGAGTTAAGAAGAGAAGACAGGCAATGGGTTGAAGCCTCTAAGATCTCCAAAGGGATGAGTGTTTCACTGGGTTAAGATTAAAACAGGGTTCAGCGGCTCTGAGAGGGTGAGATACCCAAACAAGTATTGACCTTTTAGAGTGATCATGAAGTGTACGAACGGAAGAAGAACAGCGTCATGGGATTCTTATATCAGAGGTCCACATTTCAATCATTTTTCATGAGTTTCAAAAGACCACAAAATCCAAAGGGTTAAAGTCTCCTATGGGCTCCCCAAATGAAAGGGTTTGTATCAGCAATGAATGATCCGAAAAGTGAAGATTGCCTCAGAGTCATGAATCCCCAATAGATAACGCTTCCAGACCATGAAGACATAGACAAGGCTTCAATGAGGCAAGACATATCCAGGAGGTAAGGTTAAGATACAGCGGGAAGATTACAGGATGAGACAGGTGACTGGGGAAACGAAGCCAGAATTCATTATTCAAATCTGTTTCTTTTATCTTCATAGTGGGGCTAAGGTATTGTGGGGAAGTTACTGTCTGCTGCCTTCCTCAGTATCTGTACTGTTTATCAAGTCTGAGTGGCTGAGACCCTCGCCATATTGAAGGCTCCAAGAAACTATTAAGAATTCCAGCTATATCAAGTCATGTATATATGCATGTATCTATGTATAAATTTGTATGTATGTATGGATATATATGTATGTATGTATATACGTACGTATGTATGTATGCATAAATGTATCAGGGGAAGACTGACAGTACACACAGCATGACACGGAACACTTACCCTCCTCATTTGCATATATGCAATTTGTAATCAAATCTCACTCTGTTGTAATCCAGGAACAGTTCTAAGTACAAGCGAAGTCATTTTCTACGATGGGGAAAGGTTCAGGAATTATCTGATACTTTCCCAAACGATTTACATATTTTGCATAGGACGAAAATCATTTAATGTAATAGTAAAAGGAAGACAAATGTATTTAAGTTAATGATTAGGAAACGAGTAATAACAAACACTCAGTATTGTAAAATGGCGTGAATGTATAGATTGATATATGAGGTGTAGTATGCAATCGCCTTAGTTCACATTTCACCATCCACCAGAAGGGGCAGCACCCTGGAGTGTGGGCGGTAACAGGACCAAGTGCTGTGGCTGCAGGAATACCAAGCACCTCATCCTCGTTCGCTGATGTTTGCCATTACCTGACACAGATGCGAGTTATGTCTTCAGGCTCTGTTTGTGCCGCTTGCTCGAGCCACCTCGATGTTTTCCGATGAAAAATCGCGGAGATATTTCAATCGGTCGAGTTACACAGTGAAAGGAAATTGTCGCATTCATCTTACTGACGGAGGTTGGATTTTCAACTTACTGAAGTCAGCAGAACTGGAAGTGTTTAGCTGCAGGATCTCTGTTATTGTGAGATTCTCAACCGTCATATGAAAGGTCAAGATTTCTTTATCATCCGAGATAAGGAATCTAAGTTCAGTCGGCTGACCCTTCTAAGGACGTCCTCCTTTAGGTCGTGACGGTACTTACCTTGAGTCCGACGCCAGAGTCCGCCCCGGAGTCGTAGCCTGGGTGTATGGAGGCGGTGGACACTGGCAGGAAGGGTGGGAGAGGCGAGTCCCACTGGAAGCCCTGGTACCGCTGACCCTGCTGCTGCTGCTGCTGCTGCTGTTGCTGCTGCTGCTGCTGTTGCTGCTGCTGCTGCTGCTGTGAAGGCTGCTGGTACTGCAGCTGTTCCTTGCTCTCTCTCCTTCCGCTCCGTCCACTCCGGCTCTCTGAGCTCTTACGCGCTGGAGATTTGCTCTTGAGGCTTCCGTTTGAACGCTCGGATTCCAGTTTCTGGAAAGCCTTAGCGGTCTTGCTGTCCGTTTGTTTGGAAGGATCCAGGCCGTGGTGGGCCTCCTGGGAGTGTCCTACCTTACCATCCTTGATGTTCTTGTTATCCTTCGATCCGAGAGTCTTGAAATCCTTCGACCTTTCCCTCTCCCGTTGGGATTTCTTGTCGCTCTTTTCTGAATTCTTGCCCGAGGATGTCGGAGATTTGCTGCTGGATTTGGAATTTGATTTACCGCTCTTCTTCGAGCCATCCTTCGGGGAGCCTTTGTGTTTTGGACTGCCAAAAAAACGGCTCCAGCTTAGTTTGCTGTGAGTGGAGCCCTCGTCACCATCTGCTTCGTCTTTGTAAACACAAGATTTGCTGGACTTGGAGAGTAAACCCAATTTCTTTTTTCGTTTCTCTTTCTTTACCTTCACTTGCTTTACGTTGCTCTCGTCGTCGGAGAGAGAGGCGCCATTTCCAGGGAGTCTCTCCTTCAGCGTACCCGTCAGAACCACAGCATTGTCCGGAGGAGCGTCAACGGTAGGCGGTTCGACGTGAGCCAGTTCCCCATTTAGATTGGGGTTCGACGCCCCATCTGGCTGCCTGAGAGCGGAGAGGGTCGATAAACTGACGTAATTACTCGGAAGGTACGGCATGATGTCACTCTGGATGTCATACAGGGGGTCATTGACATCTTTGGACACCTCTGATGAGGTGTCATCACCTTCGCCCTTCCCCTCGTTCGTCTCGCTCTGAGCGTCGATCTCCTCCGGCAGCAGAGACTTCCAGCTAAATTCGTACTCCTCTCCCATCTTCAGGCTGGTGAGTGTTCCCTCCTGACTGAAGAATGGCTGAGGTAGTACCTTAGGTTCAGGTTCCTCGCCTCCCTCGGACACGCTGGAGTCGTCCTCGCTCAACTCCGGCAGGTCCTTCGCTGACGGCGAGTGGACTGAGTTCCTGCCCCTTGGCGCCTGCTTCGCCAAGTTTCTGTAGAAGTCGTGCAGCTGCTGGAGCTCCTCCAGCCTCTTGGCGAAGTAGTGCGTCTTGGCGGTGAAGTTCGGGTCCTTGATCATCTGCTCATAGCGGGAACTGCTCTTGAACTCCCCTTCCGACCTTCCATCCTGGAGAAGAAAGGAAGCAAATAACTGGGTATTAGACGAGACGCTGATTAACACTAATGGAATAATTGCCTTACGTAATTACTTTAAATAATAGACTAATCTACCTAAGATTACACCTTTTCCAGATTTGGAAGACCCGTTGATCTGATCTCAAAAGGTCTCATTCAGTAATCCGTTGCTAATTGTATTCCTTTGTATATGAGAGTTTAGGATCACAAGATAAAGGGTCAACTGACCGTAGGATCGAGGAAGTCGGTGTCTCCGCCGTGGACCGCCTGGTCGGGGATCCTGGGGGGTTCCTCCTCCTGACCCCCTGACCCGGCCTTACCCGGCACCTGCTGAGGTCACAAGGAGGGCGGGTCATGCCAGGGTGAAGGCAGCAGGGAGAGGAGAGAATGAAAAGAAAAAGACAGGAAAAGAGGAAAGAGTATGTGAGAGAAGAGAGACAGGGAGAAATATGGGGGAGAAAATGTCAGAAACACCAAAGGAAATCAAATATACAAGTCAGCTGAGTTAAGAAGAAGGATAAAAGTGTAAATAACAGATAACAGAAGAACATACATGAGACACAAGCAAGATTAGTATAACACAAGACACAGAGACAAAGGTCCAACAATACGCAAATATCCATCAACATTTGTTACGAAATCTCGCCAGCCAGCGAGACCAACATCTGTAGAACACTTGTGTTAAGTGGCACTCACCGCACTGAGGGTCTCCAGCTGGTCGAGTGGCTCGACGGACTCAGCAGGCTCCTCCTGAAGGGTAGGCAGCAGGTGACGGTGCTGGAGGTAGGGGATGAAGTGGACCCCTGCCTCCGCCAGCGTCCGCTCGATGTCCTCCTCCGTCACCTGGCCGAGGGAGGGAAGGGTTAGTGGCGTGGGTGTTGTGTGTGGGAGGGGAGAGTGAAGGAGAGGCTCAGTGTGGGTGTTGTATATGGTGGAAGGGAAAGTGGAAGAGTGAGGCGAGAGGAACACTGCAGGACAGGAGAGAGAACACTTTACAACACCAGTAAGTGTGTTTAGATCCTTCAATTACAGATTCCTAGTTTTACGGGAACAGGTCCTTCATCTCGACAATTTTACCGTTATATAAACAGACGAAATAGATATTGTCATCATTAATTCCAACCTCCGTAATGGTCCCTGGTCTCCTGCTGTCTGAGGTGATGGACGAACAGGCTATCTGTCAATGGCTTAAGTTCCCTTTGGTTCCCCTAAACCCGGGTAATAAACGCTCAGACAAAGTGGAAGTGGAATGATTGAGTGCTGTAAGTGGTCTGTAGTCTAATTAGTTCGTCAGATAGACATGGTTTTACTGTCTTGTAATTCAAACATACAGACAGACAAACAGATGGACTTCTTGATAGACAGCATTATGCATTATATGCAGCACTAGACCAAATGACAGAATAAAAATAATATTCTCGCAATTTTTTACTGATTATAAGACAGCGATGTGAAATGTAGATTCGTTTGTATTTAGTATGAACAGTAATGATAACATTATTAACGTTGTTATGAAGAATTCTGAGCTAAACAACCTATTGTTTCTATTACGTCAAACAAAGGATAGTGAGACACAGAAATCCCAGCAGTTGCCAGGGTTATCTGAAGTCAAGCAGCTCGAGACATAAACACTGTGATCTCCTGTACAAACAGATCCGTCCAACCTGTCGCAAATTACCACGTCACTCTCAACAAGATGGCAGAAGTTAGCGAAGGATTGTCTCAAACTTTGCGTCGTACAGAGGACCTGTGCGCGAGGCGAAGACCTGAGGGAGTAAAGGGTCCTTCAGGGACAAAGCATGAGGAACGGTTAGAGTGGTGGTGTGGAAGAGATTCTGTTAGCTATGGAAGGCCTGGAATGGTTAAGGTGAAGGCATATTCTTGGTAGTGCTATGGAAGGGCTGGTGATTATAAGTTACGTATCATTATATGTATGTGACCGAAGAGGACGTACCTGACACCAGGAGTCGACCATCTCGACGGGTTCCTCTGGCTCTTCGACTTCGATGTACTCTCGGTCCTCCTCGGCCAGCCAGCGGTCGAGGGCGGCCTCCAGCTCCTCCTCACCCTCGTCCAGGTCCCTCACCTGCCCGGGGAAGGAGCGATGGACACATGTATGTGTCAGATATATCAGGTTACACTTAAGGTGGGTGATCGTGAGCAGGGAGGAACACACTTGGATGACACCTGTCAAATTCCTAACGGTATGACACTTGCCGAATTCCTAGCAATGTGACACCTATCAAATTTGAACTGTCATATCAAAGTTCCAGCGTAAAAAAGCTTGGTGTATTCAGTTCATGTTGTCAAAGGATTAAACTTAATTGTCCATGACTATACGTCTCCAAAAATCGAATATTTATACAATTTAATTTCACTAAAGCGAATTCATTATTTACATAACAATTATGTATGTTTTCGGATTCAATAGCTCTCGACAGGTAGATAGCCATTAGGCCCAAAACCTGTAAAATACACGTCAAATATTTAACACAAACATTTTTATATATAACAATATATCGGGAGAGATTATATCTATATTGACTGATGCTCTGAAAATCCCCTTTCATGAAATATTAAAGGAATTTGTTTGAAAATACTTGTACTTTTTGGAGAGTGGTGTTACAGTTGTGATTGACTCCCAGGTGATGTTTTTCATCTTGGAAATTTTGGCAGATGATGATGCGTGTGACTAATTTGAGAGGCTGTGTGTATGTAAGTAATTATCTGTCAGAATGTTACCGGGAGAGTTTTTACTTCTATAACCTTGTATATATGTACCATGACTTTGCTCCTCTGGGTGTATAATACACACACACGCACACACACACACACATGCACACTCACACACACACACACACACACACACACAGCCTGAGCCAGGTACCCATTTATAGACCAGCCCCGAGGGGAGCATCAACACCTGGGTTGGGTGTAGGCCGACTGTCCCGTTCAGGTTTCGAACCCATGCTGATTCATGGCCAATGACGATAATCACATGCATGTGTATATACATGTGTGTATGTACGTATGTATGTATGTTGTTGGGGGCAATGACTATCAGGAGTTAACGTCATTTACGTCCAAATCCGTCCCATACACAGAACATGCGAAACACAAATATTGGTCGGATTAGCGGCTGTATGCACCTGGCCCACACCATTTAAACAGGATCGGAGTTAAAAATAACAGACAGAGATCTATAGAAATAGTCTCAGTTAAACAATCGAGATTAAATTTGTAGTTTTTGATGAATTAATCTTTTTTTTTCGATTTTAGTTATTATACTAAAGGAGCTACTATTCTAATATGTTTGATGTGAATTCAGAAAATCTGTTAATTACGTAGGACTAGCCTCAAGAATCTTGAATTGACGAAGTTTAAACTTACAATAATCAAGAATGTGGTCGTTTCTGTAACAATATGCGCTTTTTTTCGAATTTCATTTTCTTCTTTGTATTGATTTCTAAGTTTTTGTTCTTTTTCTTTTCCCTTCAGTATGAGAACTCTTCGCTAAACAGAACAGAGTTGCTAAACAATGGGTATGAAGGTTTCTTCTCACGCCTGACCCTTAAGGCTTAGGTTATCATGCCTGCTGTCGTGTTCAAGAGTCGTACCAACCTATCCAAGAGTCGTACCGTCGTGTTCAGCGGTCGTACTGTTGCGTTCAAAGGGTTCTACTGTCGTGTGCAGGGGTCGAGCTGTCGTACGCAAGGGACGGATTCTGTGACTCACCTCATGCAGAAAGAATTTAGTGGGTTTCGCACACAGGATCTCCTCCTCGGTCAGGCTTTCGGTTCCTCCGTCTTCGGACGACTCCTGCGACAGGTCCTCCTCCATGGGGTCGCCCTCAGCCGTCGTCGTCTCATCCGAGGAAGACCTCACCTCCATCGCTCTGTCCTCCTCCACCTCTGTAGAAGAGAGAATGACAGTTATCACATGACAAGATTTTTTTTCCGGCACACATGTAGGAAATGTGAACCAGTTTCCTTCATTTTCTTTCAGTAAAAATGACATAAATGGGGTAGTTAACTCACAACTAAGCCCAAATGCTGTACTTTTTAAGGATCTATCTTGAGAACTTTGGTACATCAAGATAACTATCAGATCCCAAGAAGGATTGATCTATTTCAACAATTTATGTTCCTGTCGGGCTCGTCTCTGGATCCCCACACACTGTATCAAACGAATTTTTTGGATTTACTTTATAAAGTTTGAAGTAATGCGGATGACGTTTGGTGGAACTTCCTTCTTCATTCTGTAAGTTTTCAGTGGCATCCTTCATGATCTACCATGTTACTTAAGACTCGATACGTCTGATTCAACTTTAGCGACATGAAACATTTGTGTCTCTGGACTTACCACACTGATCCAGGAGTTCGTGACATCTTCCACTGTCACAAACAGTCTCGTTAGGGCCCAGTGGTCTGCTGCTGTTCGTATTCCTTTGTATTCGTGTTCATCAGAACTTTAAATAAAAGATATTTCTGCCGGTTTGTTTCTACCGGTTGAATAAGCTGTTTTGTTTTAACCGGTCATATTACCCATTTCATTTTGCTGGTTGAATCAGTCAGCTCATGAAGCCGGTTAAACCATGCAATTCGCTAAACGGGCTGAGTTAGCCGATTAGATTGGCTGGCATATTTCCCTAATCAGATCAGCAAGTTAATTTTGCCAGGCAGATTAGCCAGCTCACTTTTTCCTCCTCAGACAACCAATCAGATCCTTTTCCCGTAACTTTAAGACCAACAGAGCCGAAGATACCCACCCACCCTGTGTTGCCAAGATGAAAGAGAAGAGATTTATATTCCACTACGCGAGATATGAAGAGCTTCATCACTTCCTTTGGAGAAGAAAGACCTTCTGTTTGTTTTCATTAACGAGAGAGTTGCTCATCTGTTGCACACAACTTTTACTGAGGATTCTTATTTCAATCTTGTTCCTTTGTGTTCCCAGCGTCAGCCTGGCTGACTTTTCTTTGGTATGAGGAGGTTCTCCTCCATGGCCCTCTAGTGTCTAGACTGATTCATGGGGTTAGCTTAGGGGAGCAAATTTAAAGATATCTTTTTCATTCTATTTATTGATCCAAATCCTACCAGAAGGGAGCGGGCGATGGCCATTAATCTAGCAATATAAGATCAAAATTGAAGATCAAAATTGCTTTCTGTATATTGTTTTCACATATGGTAGGAATTTGGCTTAGATAACCTCAAGCGTCAAGAATCATTAAGAAAAGGAAGATTTTTACGAAAACACAAACACAAAATGAAATCAATAGACAAACGAGAGGAAATATAAAACACAAAATAGCCAAGCAGGGAATATTAAGCCTCAGAATTCTGAAATCTGATTTCCTTCTTAATTAGAAATTTTCAGATCTAAAGTTCTGTTAATTAAGCATCATGATGTTGGTGAGGCAGTATGGGAGGATCTCAAAGACATTGTCTTTCAGAACAAAAGTGTTTTTCCCTCATCTTCCACACAGTCGAGAATAAAATCAATATTTAATTATCTGCCTCATTCCTACCTCGGCCCCAGGAAGGGTGTTGGAGGCAAGCGTAATTCCCCTTCCCTTTAATTAATTATTCCCATATGTAATATAACTATTTATGTCTTATGAAATACATAAGCTTTCAGAGCGTTAATGCTTTCTCCCACATCTTGGAGAATATATATACGTTTTAGAGCTTCTAATATTTTTTTTGTCTGTGGTACTCTATTTATTTCACTGGCGGAACAAAACTGTTTTTCTCGTGGTGAACCGAAGTGCATCATCAGGCTAAACCCCTTGCGCACGGCGGTACGATCTTTAGGCATGATGGCGCAGCTTTTGGCCTGACCCTTAATGGTGCGATTAAACGCCAGGTCACCATAAAGAAGCACCGCGCAATCGTGCTCAGGGGTCGTGCCCTTTTACTCAAGGGTCGTGCTCAAGGGGTTAACGTATCCACCATGTTGCATTCATGATAACAAAAACACTCTCTGAATCAACTATTTTCAGCAAGGAGACTCTTTTCCACCCTCATTGCATCTGCTCATCTTTTATACAGTTCTAATTAATATTATCAGGTAGATAATTTATGCACGGCGCAGACTGTTTAAAGTTCGTCCTCGTGACCATATATCTCCTCACTAATGTAAATGTTTCTATGAACTACTTCATTAAGCTCGAAGTTTATGATTCAAAGCTTCGTTACTTCCTGAACTTTGGCAGTTATCCCTCCATCCACCCCCACGACTCCCTCCACCTCCCTTTCTCTCCCCCTTTGACTCCTTCCACCTCCTCCTCCTTCCCCTTAGACTCCAAGCTTCTCTTCCTTCCCTCTCCTCTCCCCCATAGCTCCCTCCACCTTCTTCTTCTCCCAAACATGAGTGGTACTGGGGAGGGGGTGGAGGACCAAATCATTTATCCTCGGTGCACTTGGTGGATATACGCCCTTCGCACCAGTGCGAGTTTATTGGCAAATAATGTTACGGTTCGGGTGGGAAAGGATCCCATCCCCCACATCCCTCGCCCGTCCTCCCACTCCCAGCTGCTTTAAATGTCTTGCCTCACCCTCGCGCTTCCCGCCGTACTTTGTTAATGTGAGCAACAGAAGCCATCACTGTGGAACTTTATACTAAGATCCAGAGCCAATGTTGCAGTTTACTACGGTACACACTGGCTGTATGGGGCGGATGAGGGGACGTCCTCCTCCCCTTGGCGACCCGTGTTCTGAGGGTCTGCTCTCCCCTCTCAGGTCGCTGCCCTCATCTCTTTTCCCCTTTTTTCCTTTCAGTAGATTACGAGTTTCCTGTTCTGCATTCATCATGACAGTCTTTCCTTCCCCGGTTACTTAACTTCTGAAATCATTTGTGGCTCATTCTAATAAGAGTTTATTTGCAATAGAATTCTCTTTCTTTACACTTTTCTAAAAAAAAAAACTAGGCACTCGGTGTTTACATAAATCACTTTTCGGTTGTTTTTGAAGCAGAGCAACTGCTTCAGAGATGAGCTGGCGCCTTTGTCCCTGTTGGGTAGTTGAGAGACGGGAAAGAGAGAATTAGACAGGGAAGATGAAGTGGGGGAACAAAAGAAAATTGTAAAGTTTACAGATATATGGTCCTAAAGTGTGTGGATGGTTTGATGATTATGCACGGGTGCCTTCCCTATGACCAGACTCCCGGCAAACTGGGATAGTCTGTGTGGTAAGGTTGTGTGTTGGTTTAGCAAGCAAATTAGCTCAGCTCTGGTAAGAGCTGTTCACTCTGTATATCGATGGATGACTGGGGCTTTTCTGATGTCTTCACTGAGGCTCCTTGGAAGCCGTGTGCGTTCGATATTTGCGCTGCTCTCCAGATGACTGAGTATGTTTGATGCTGGTGGAGGATGAGCCCAGTGGGTCTTCTGGGAGTGGTTGGCAGGTCTCGAAACCCTGGCGATGAAGGAAGCAATGAATGGATCAGCGAACTTCTTCGACACTGCATTGCTTCATTGCCGTATAACAAGGAACCACAACTCAGCTCAACGAGCGATTGTAATGTATTGGCCAACAAAAACTGGGATGTAAACGTGGCCTCAAGTTCCTTAACTTTTCATCATTCGATAAACCTTACAACTGTTTCACAAGAGATATGAAGAAATCTGCACTACTGTTATCCTAGAATACTCCGGTAGTGCTTCTGAGGATCCTTCACTTTTACCAGCACATATCCTGCAGCAGCACTACAGGAGAGTAAATATCGGACAACAATTCAGAGGAAAAAATACAGAACTTATAGAATGATTCCGGTATGAAATCCTACAGCTACAAGATCAGACAGCTAAGGATGAGGATCTGATAAACTCCAGCTAGTAAATCCTATATCTTAAGCCCTAATGATGTCGATCTTATAGAATTCTACAAATAGAAGGTCCTGCAGCCCAGGTATACAACAGCCAAGGAAATAGAGACCCTAAAGACCATCTTCTTAACGAATGTCTTAATCTAAAGGAATCCCATAAACAGGGGGTCTTAAAGCAAAGTAATTTCACCACCAAATTATCTTGAATCACAACCATTCTGAAACGAAATCAATATTACCTGAAAGAATCTCCTACATAAGGAATCTTACCTTTTACTTACCCAAAGACTTCTACGTGAAAGAATCCTATCGAAATTATCCTTACAAACGGGATCCCTTGCCTTGAGAGTCCTACTTAGAGGATCCCAGATGGCATTCGCACCTGTACACAAAGACAACCTTAACAGCAGCCCCAAGCACCCATAAACACGGAGATCAAACGTTTACGTCAGGAGGCGAACGTTTCCTTGAGATGAACGTTTTTGCATCGTCAACAAGGATCCAGGAATGCTGAGTTGTGCGACGGATATTAAGGCATAAGAGACAGCTGGGCGGCCATGGGTGCCATCTGTCGTCCTCCCCGGCGGCCGACACGACCCAGCTGGTATCACAAGGAGGGGAGGGGAGGAGATTTGGGTAGGGGGAAAGAAAATGGCGAGGGGAAATGGGGTAGAAATACATTGGGAAGAGACCAGGGGAGGATGAGGGCACGTAGTCGGACTTGGTAAGTTTTCTTCCTGCCACCTGTTCTCGTCTGTATTACTTGTAATAAAAGAGGGGAGGAAACAGGGGATGGGTAACAAAAGAGGAGAAATGGATGAGAGGGAGAAAAAAGAATGAGAAAAGTAAACTATGGGAGGTTGGGACCGGTCCGGTTGACCAGTTTTCAACACGGAGTGATGGAAATGGGAATGAAATGTAGGTGGAATATATAGAGAAGCTGGGAGAGGAAGGGAAATAAACAAGATGAATGAGAGGTATAGAAGGGGAGGGAGAAGGGGAACAAAGGAGAGACATAGAGTCTGGTGCAGGGGAAGGGCTGGACAAGGTATATGAACAGCTTCAGCGGCGGGTTTCCTACCTCCCAGCCAGGGCCGTGGGTACCGTTCTCTAGAGAGATGGTGAATATGGTGCGAGGAGCCGACAGGTAGGGTCATAAAGAGACAATTTTGATCGAGTGTTTTGCTGGAACCTCCTGGTCACACCTGCTGTTCCTGCGTGAGTAATGTGATAGCAGAGAGAAAATTAAGCTCAACTTCTCTTGATGGAAATGTTGGGGAAGCAAGAAAGAAAGTGTCACATCTCCATAGATGGCGAAAGGCGAGGGAGAAATGCTAGGGATAGCGGGCTGACTGGCTGCTCCATCACCTTCTGTAACCTGTTGAATGGTATGAGCGACTGTCAGGGCTGTTTTCAGAGATGCTCGAGTTAAGCTTTCTCGTTTACACTTCAGACATTACCCAGCTGTACAAGACTGTTAACATACGTTTGCCACAGTACAACACCTCTCATGCCTAAGATGCAATTTCCACACTGAAGACAGCGAACACCCCCTCCTAGCCTGTCTTACCAAGCCACACCCACACATCACCAGACTTACTCACTCATATTCCTAACCGGTGGACATGGCAAACTTCCTGAGAGTTACGAGGGCTGCATGAAAGCGGTCACTGGGTAGACCAAGGAAGAAAGTGTCCCAAGTTTACGCCAGACGACCTTTCATGAAGCAGCTCAAAAAGGATAGCCCTGAGTCGACTGCTCCGCCCGGCACTTGAACACAGGTTCGTGTGATTCACAGACAATGAACTCTAAACCACAACGCTACAAAAAAAAAAAAAAAAAAAAACTCATGTGTGTATGTATGCACACAAATCATAATAAATCTTCAGATCTTAAGATTAACTGTATAAAACATGATAACATTATGATGATGATTGGATTCGCCCCTCCACAACAGTGCACAAAGAACTCAGTTAAATTCGACTCACCCTGAGACGGCACAGCCTTCAGCTCGACCCGCGAGGTATCCTTCTCGATGTAGATGACCTGAAGAACCTCATCTTCCTCCTCGTCCTCCTCACCCTCATGACCTGAGGGAGGGACCTGGTTGGTCAGGTTCAGCCGCACATCACAGAGGTCCTGACTCCCGGGTCGCGGGAACGCCGCAGGCGGGAGGTTCGCATTGGCGTCCGGAACAGCTTGTGGACCGCTTCGAACCGGTTCACTAGCACTGGGTTCACTCACCACACTCCTCACTTCACTCTCAGGCACTTTGTCGATTTGACTGACCGTCTGTGGCTTGGCTCTGGCAACCGGACTCACGGTCTCCGGTTCTTGAGCCTTGAGTTCGGTTCTCGGTGGTTCGGAAATGTTTGCGTGAAGCTTCGGTTTGGCTTCATCGGCGGCCACCACCGGCTGACTAGAATGAGGTTTGTCTCCGTAACTTCGTCTTTTGCGCGGGGTCATGTCCTTACTGACCCCGTGTTGTTCCTTGCGAACTTCCTTACACTCGATGCTTTTTCTCTTTTCTCTGTGTTTCTCCTTGTGTCGTGGCGAGGAATCCTCGTCCTCGATGGTTTTAAACTGCGTTAGTTCCTTATACTGTTTATGTTTCGGGCTTTTCTGCGGGTGTTCGGAGGTCTTGGGCTGGACGTGAGCGTTCTGCGTCTCCACCCACTTCTGTATCATGGACTTCTTGTGGTCGTCCATGTACCCGTAGGTTGCCTCTGGCCCGTCTATCCAAGTCTCTAACTCGTAACTTTTCATTTTGTGTCCATCGTACACTTTGGCCCTGTGGAACCTGGGTCCGTCTATCCACTGTTCCTCACTGCCGCCGCCGCCGCCGCCACCACCACCGCCGACGCCATGCTGGCCCTGAGTGCCGCCGGCCTCCGCATGCGGCGTAGCAGCTGACGCTACTTTATGCCTACTATGTCTGGAGACGTGAGGGGATTTGGGGGACTTCGGGGTAGCACCAGTTGATACTTTAGCACCAGAGGAAGAGGAATATTTAGGAGGAGTTCTGGGTAAATTTCCACCACTACTTACCGCACCACTACCACCACCACCAACGCCACCACTGCTCACACCCTCGCGGCTCTTATGCGACTCTTTAGTCCTGTGTGGTGACGCATGAGAGCCATCTTTCGTTACCGAGTGTTTACTTGGCTTCGAGGGACTTTTGCTGCTCCCTGACAGCTTGGAGGACTTCTTAGACGTCCTCTGAGAGTCTGTTTTGGAAGCCCCGTCGACGGCCGAGCCCCTGAGGGCCTTGTTCATAGAGCAGCGGTTGTCGCCGGAGTTGATCGAGGGCAGGAAGACAGGAGGGTGTTCACCGTCAGTGGCGTCGTCAGCAGCGGGACCCACGTAGATCACCGTGTCGCACGACTGTCGGGGAGACGCGGGAGGACAACGACACAGTCAGTCATTTACCCTGGTGTGATATAAAAGAATCCAAAGACTAACTCTGATCTCATGAAACATTAACCTACTAAGAATTAGAATTAAAAACAAAGACATATCTTAGAAGCATCGTCAATGACTAGATGATCTCTAAGCAAAGAGGATAAAGCTTAATTTTAATCTAAATGATAATCACAAGAACCAAGCTATGTGTAAGTTCCTCTGACATTCGCCGGAACCACCTTCAGTGGCAGGAGGACCTGAGCCTCGTCCGTAGGACGTGACCAGGCAAGACAGCTGCCACGATTATTGCTGTTCGTTAAGAAGACATTCTGGTGTATAGGAAGTCTGGGCTGAAACCGTACCTGACCTGCTGGCTGAAGCTGGCCGAAAAATATCTCCCTAATACTCTGGTAGAGAAGCTTTGACCGTTAATTAAAAACGTGAAAAGACTCCGTTCAAAACAAGTATTGCTCAATCTTCCTGTAGTTGAAAAATATATCAAGGGTCAGATGTAAGCTGGTTTTGAGGAAGATGTAAGAGATTTGAGAAGGATGACCAGAGGAGTAATGGTAACGTTTACATACCTGACTCTTTCAAGGTAATCGTCAAGTCAAAGAGAAAAAAGTTATGAAATTTCGAATGATGTCCCCACTTGTAACCCGTCCGGCGGATAGATTTTGGGGGGATGACCTTTACTTTAGCCTGTGTGATGGGGATGATGATGGAGGAAACAGGAAGTCGATTGCGGAGAATCTTTTCTTACGTTCTGCAAACAGAAGGTCAGTAGAAAAGCACCTGCCTTATCTTACCTGCTGTGGGAGGGGTCGACAGACGACACCCTGGTCTCACCTGTCTGGAGGAGGAGGAAAAGGTACTGGAAGGGTCGACTGAGGACGACCTCGTCTCACCTGTTCGGAGGAGGAGGGGTCGACAGAGGACGACCCGCCCGTGTCGGTCAGGGTGCCACGGGACGACCTGCCCGATCTCGACTCCTCAGACGACCCACCCGAGCCGGAGCCGGCCACGTGCGGCTGCTGACACACCGGAGATATTATATTAGGGCTTGGGGGAGAGAGTCGTTAGCTGGTGGTTAGGGAGAAAACAGCCATACGAACAGCGCTTCCGCAGGGTCTTTAATCCGAGGCCCGGGGTTCGAACTCCAGTTACGGAGTTCTCACACAAAACAGAGGAAGAACAAGAAGAACACGAACAAGAAGAAAAATAAAGAGAAAGAAAGAAAGAAAGAAGAAAAAGAAGACGAAGAAGAAGACACACTTAGAATTTCCATTTAATATTGACCCTAACAAGTGCGGTAAACATCCCGCCTTCCCTCAGGCTATCCATTAAACAATACACTTTATGATCCGTCTTGTACGTTAGAACAAAGCCGCTCTCCTCCCACGTCCTCCTCTCCCACGTCCTCCCCTCCCACTTCCTCACCTCCCACGTCCTCAAACAGGAGGCTGTGCGGAAGGCTGGGGATTGTGGAGGGGGGGGGGGTTGTCCGTTGCCATGGTGATCCAGTCCAGGATATAATCACTTTAGCTTCTCCAGCATCAGAATAACCTATCCAAGCTGGGGCCAATTACTGTTGTAATACCATCAACCTGTCACAGAGGCGCGCACACACACCTGTCCCATCAGGAACCTTTCTCGCTGCTGGGAGGGTTGTGAACCTTGTGGAATGGGAGTTATATAGGTGGTTTCTGTTGCGTGTGGGATGGTAGGAGATGGGATGGGTGGTGTGGTAAGTTCTGCCTCAGCGGGATAGGTGGTGTGATAGTGACTATGGTGTATGGGAGGGTATTGTATAGGGATGAACTTGTATGGGAGGGTATAATGGGGTTATAAGTCCTTAGGCACATGGGTAGGGGAGTTGGTACTGTGGCAAATGCGGGTGTCTGAGAGCAAAGGGCGGAAGTGGGAAGAGCGAGGAACATTCGAGGTAAGTCAGTTGCTGTTAGCAGATGACACGGTTCTGGTGGCAGACCCTGGAGAGAAATCTCCGAGGCCGGTGACAGATTCTGGGAATGTGTAAAATGACAAACTCTGGCTGATCTGCGTCAGGAATGAGGAGAGTCATGGGATCTGTCCCTGGCGTTAATTTGCGACCGTAGGTCTGCACTCTTGGCTCCTGGTACGAGAGGAAAGGAAATTGTGTGTGTGTGTGTGTGTGTGTGTAGAAAATATTTGAGTCTTCCTTTTGTGAATATTTTGCACTCCACAGACACAGAATAAGTCCACTTCTAACAGAGCATCAAACACATTCCCACACGCTCATACCTCAAAAAACAACGGGATCTTGAATTCAGATCTGGGCTACGACGTGAAATTTCGCACACAAGTGAGGGAGTGGGTACAGGATTCCTTGGTTTTGCTCTTGCATTACAGACAATTTTCCTTTCATCCTCACACAGATCCAGCAACACGAGAGACGACTCAGGAATATGAGAATCGTTGGACGGGAAGGATTTCACAGAATCTGTATTTCATCTGTGAAATGACAGCCTTTGGGTTATCTATACCTCCTGCTGTGTCTCATTAAAGCCTTCCATAATCTCATGGCGAGTTGGATTCCTGTTTACCTCCCGTCTTTTGACTTCCCTCTCTATACTCTCCCCCTTTATGTCTGCTCTGGTGACCCTTTGACCTGCCTTAATATCCTGTCTCTCACCGTCCGCTCCACTGAGGCCATGACCTCTTGTTTTTCTCTCCCTCACTCTCCATTCCCTTTAGTCTTTCACCTCCTTTAATATCTCCCCTTCCTCTCATTTTTCTTTTAGAGTATTTTTTGTCTTGACTTCTCTTCCCTATTGTCCCTATGTAGTACCCCTGTTTCCCTAGAGACCTGTTCATCAACCCTCAGCTCCACTTAGCGCCACTGGTGACCCCAACCCATTTCGAGAAGGGCTCCCTGACATGCGTCCTTTGTTCCCTCCCACTACGGTAATTTCGCATCCACTGAATCTCCCTATTTTGCCCATTGATTCCCCCAAGCATCCTCCTCCCATGAGCAATATCTGAGACACCTTTGCGCTCTCTTTCCGGAGTTACGACTCATAATCTTTACCCTGAGTCTCTCGTAATACACCATTTACCTTTTCCCTCCCTCATTACCTGCTCCTTTTGCCTTTATTTCACGCTTCCCTCTCCCCCTTCCTCCGTCTATGTACCTCTCACGCTCCCTGGGTCGAGAAATGGCCAGGTTCTCAACAAAACGTTAAATCCAGCGACCCTGCTAATCCGGGCAGCTCCGTGCTCAAACAATTCCACAGTGTGGACTATTTACTCGCTGACAACTCATCAGTTGAGGTCTCAGAGGGGAGAGTAGGAATGGGAGAGGGGACACAGAGGGAGAATGAGAGGGAGAGGGATGGCGTGAGGTGTAGGGAGAGGAAAGAGAAGAGAGTGTGGATTAATCACCTGTTCCATCTCAGACAAGTTCCACTAACCTGTTGTTGATGGGAATGTGGTGGGAGGTTATGAGACGCAAAGCTTCGACAATTCTTCAAAGAAAACGATATGTAGGACAGTAGCAAAGTGGGTGAGGAAAGAGTAAAACAAGGAAAGGGTGGCTGAAAGAGAGAGGGGAATAGAAGATGGGAGGAGAAAGTGGTACAGGAGAATGGGACTCGCACGACGTCACTTTTTACCTTCTGTAGGAGGAGTTTATGAACAAATTTTGAGAACTTGATGGAAACCATTATTGAGTCTTAGGTGAAATAGTTTTTGAGTTTCCATACGATGGAGGAAGTTGGCAGCGTCCACAACCTGGCATACAAGTCCAGAGAAAATGTTGTTAATGTCAACAACCTAGTCACAATACAGGTTGGAGAGGATGTCACCAATGTCTAAAACCTGTTTATAACAACCTGGTTGTATCACGGTCTTGGGGACATGTCAAGGTTCACTTCCTATTTAAAACACAGGCCAGGGAGAAAACTATCACTGTCTACAACCCATCTATAACATATCAAGGATTATATCATCAGCATCTATAACCTGGATATAACAAAGACCAAGGATCACAAAGGTTCTCAGTGGTCTATGTTGTGTAGTCTCTTCAGGTGGTAACCAGTGGCAACAAAAACTTTCTTATCAGTTCCTGGATGTCCCAAACTTTACATGCAATGCGTTATAGACACAACAGATTCTAACGAAATGCTTCTTGTAAAGGAAAGTGGCCTCTGAATACGGTAAGTGGCCTTCGAATCCCACGTAAGTTCCATCACATACCTTGATCCGCCGTCGTCTGAGGCGGTGGACCCTGGAGGCCAGCTGGATGGTGGCCAGGGTCTCCTGGTAGAGAGCCGAGCAGGGAGACACGTGCACCAGCATGGTGGCCACGCACCTTACCGACCCAACGCACTCACGCAGGAGACGCGGCAGCTTCCCGTCCCTGCGGCAGGAGGAGGAGGAGAGAGAAGACCGGCACTTACCAAGATGAATCCAAGTCAGAAAAACGATGGAAACCTTCATATACAATAGTCTTTTGTTAATAACATGCAGAAAGAATGATTAGATCTCCCATGGAACATCAACTGGATAGATAATGTCCTTAGTATTCGCCTGGTTCTATAATTTCCTGCGTTTCCGTATCAGTTTGTTTACGTCAGAAAGAAAATGTTAGTGCCTGAATCAGTTTCCAACTGTATCGTACACAGAAGACAAAATCTGGAGCTGTTATTGATAAGTGCTAATTAGCATTAATTAGCATGATTCAGTAACTAAAATTCTCCCTTTATTTCACGATTGATATCATTAAGCGATTCATAAAGTGAAAAATATAAATCTATCTTTATCATATATATATATATATATATATATATATATTATATATATCCAGCTTACACCAAGTATCCATTTCTCATTCAGCATCAAAAGGGAAGCTGTAAGCCAGCTGGCTGCCTGGTCCGGGACTCGAACACAAGTCCGCCTGATTTACAGTCGGCTAACCAACTATCCACGAAGGTCCACAAACAAAAGTGCAAGGGCTGAGATTTAAGTCTAGCTTGGAGTCACTAATGACTTGTTAATTGATGGCCTGAAACTCCTAATTACACACCGATTTAGTCCTGTTTAACATCTAATTCTGTTTCCCCTCACTAGCACCTTCCTGCTCTTCCTCGCTCTCCCTCTGGCTCTCAAACAGTTCTTTACTCTCCCATGCCTCTCTCGTACACACTTTTTCTCCTTCCTTAATTTCTTTCACCTCTCCTCTCTCTTTCTCTCTCTCTAAAATTCCCCTACAAGTAGATATCACTAATCCCTCTGTTAACAGCCGTCACAAATCCTTCTTCTGACAGATGTCACAGTAAATGAAGACATTGTCGTGAACTTACTTGTAAGGCAGGTGCTTCTGTCCGTTGAAGATGGCCAGGATAACATTACCAAGGGATGAGAGGTTGAGTCTAGACGGCCCCTTCCCACGCTCCAGCGCCCCGAAGTCCATCAGATGCAGACGACTCCTCCCGCCAGCGACTGTATGGGCACAGAAGACCAGGCACATTGTATAATGAGAAGGAGCACACATGAGCATCCTTTTCTTTCCCTCCCATTCTTCAGGATCCTCCCTTCCCTCTCCATCCCTACTGAACCATCCGGGACACCTCACTCCACCCTCATCCAAGAGTAACGGATACTTTTCACGTCCCTTTCCCCTTACTTCTTCCCTTAGAGAGATATGCAAGGGGTTCTGATTCATCTGAAGTGCCTTTGCCCTGACCTTTATCCTACTGTGTAATATTAAGGGGATCTGGCAGGTGTCCAGGAGGGATTCCTGTGCCCTCACCTCCACCCCTGGCCGACGTGTCCAGGGAGTACTGGTATATGTTGAGGGTGAAGACAAGATGGGCGTGACGTCCCTGTTCGTCCACGTGCCTGTGGGCGAGGGCGGCGTCGAGGAGCTGGGCCGCTCGCTCGACAGTGGGGGCCCTCACCTCCGCCGCGTGGGCCAGCAGTAGAGAGGAACCCGAGTCCTCCATCAGGAACACGCCGGGGGACTGCTCTCCTGTTGGAAAGGCATGTGGAGGAGTGAGTGCTTGTAACTGCCATGTTGGACGATCGAGTACCTGTCAACTGCCATGCTAGAATGTCAACTGCCATTGGAGGATTCAGTACGTGTGCGAGAAAATAGTACGTAGGTTCATAAGAAACTCGAGGAGGTTAAAGAAGTGGGGTTGCAACGTGCCTGCAAGGTTAGTGGTTGTAGGAGGAATTGCGGGTGGCAGGATACCTAGAAGATTGTAGAAAGACTAGAGACAGGAGGAAAATTGTGAACACTCAAAAGAAGTTTCGTTAATGAAGGAAGCATGGGAAGTAACAGGTCCTGAGGCGATTATAGAAACATGAAAAAATATCAGTTCCGTGGAGTGTTGTGCTCCTCGTATAAGAGGAAGGAGATAGTACAGTTATGAACAGTTCCTTTAAAGTGGTTGGCACACTGTCGCCTGAAGACAATAGCACCACCAGACTACTGACGACGCGCCGAACACAGAGTCCAACAACAGGTTACTAAAAAGCCAAGAATGTATGACTTTTTTAATCAAAATATAAAGGAAGGCAAATCATAAAGTTCCTTTGTTGCGTGATGAGATATTTTTTTCATGGCCTTTAATCGCCGCTGTTGCGTCTGCCGTCATCACCAAAATGCTGATAGGACATAAAAAGATTTTAATCATAGGATAAACTTCAACTCGGTATGAAAAATCTGGCAAGGCGCTGTCGTTTATAACGCAGGATGGGAGAGTATATGCCGCCACAGTGTCGTGGAAGCATGTGATGAAAAAAAATAATAGGCGGAAAATTGGAAGGCATATAAAGTATAACTTTAATAATACTTTGATATACTGTTATCCAGCCCGTCCTCATGCCTTTTTGGGGTATATGTTTTGTGAATATTGTTCATTCTATATCATGCTGTGTGTGTGTATGTGTGTGCGTGTTTATAAATACATCAATATACACACACACACACATATATGCATATATATATAAATGTATATATATATATATATATATATATATACTGTCTCCCAAGGTCCTAGCTGCCTCATATAGCCGAACCATCCTTATATCCTTATGTACAGGGCATCCTCCCTATTCCCAGCCACTAAGTCGGTCCTCTATTAAGGATTCTTCTTAAATCCCTGAGCTATCTCTTCTCCCTCCTTATCCCACCCTCTTTACCTTCATCCTTCTCTTTCTTTCTCACACCCTCTCCCTTTTACTGAACCCATTTCACCCTTTTTCATTTCCTCCCTTTTCCTACCTCTGCCATGATCCTCCCTCTATATCAACACTTGGACAAAGCTCTTGTGAATCAGTGTTAAATCGTCTCTTTGTGTCTTCTCCAATCAGAGATCTTCCACCCTTCCTCCTTCATCCCTCTGAGCCTCCCTGGGCGCCCTGAGATCAGGGTCTCTCCCAACCTACAGAGGATCTCCCTTACACGACGTTAAATCCTAACTAAAGTCCTCCACACCTACTGTACTAAGGGTGTCCCCCCATTTCCTCTTTCCTTGATCCAGCACACAATGACACAAGATAAAGTATCCTCGCCAGTACCACAGTACCACACAGTAGCACAATAAATACCACAGAATAACACATCAAAATGCCACGCAGGACACATGAAACAAACATAATACCACACAAGAAACCATCATACATTACCATGTACCACCACAAAATAAAACTATTTTCACAAACACCACACATCAGTACACGTTATACTTCACACGACACACATGTAGAACAACACTGACAAACAACATATAATAATAACAGAGTACACATAAGAGAACACAGACCCACCCAACTCCAAATACACACCACAACACAACAAAAAAAACACTAAAATAGAACGATCTACAATACCCCAAAACATTCACAAATCCTAGAAAAACACAGAATGTTGCCAATCACCACATAGTACATAACATCAGGATACCACAAACAGAGAACTACCACTTGTCTCCTAGATCATCCTGTTCTTCCAAATCCGACCTTCTTCCTCTCTCACCCTTCTCCCTTCCTCCTTACCTTCGCCCTGAATCCAGTGCGTCTCTCCCTAAAAATGCTTCCTCCTTGCCTAGTTCTCCCTTCATCATAATCCTAACAAATCTAGAATTTATGTTAATCGCCGCTAATACCATTTGGCCGCGTCTTCAGGAAGGGGAATCCTTCCTCCCTTCCTGCAGGCTTCCCCTGATCCACGATCCTTCCGAAGTCACCAAAGGACGTCCCATCTTCCTGAAGCCCCTAAGGGCGTCCCATCCTTCTGAGCTCCAGAAGGGCATCTCAAGCGACTGAGGTCCACGAGGGCGCCCCATCCTGCTAAAGATCCTCTTCAAAAGCTTTCTCTTCCTCCCCCTCCCCACCGGCTCCATATCCCCTGATCCTCCCCTGATGTATCGTCCCCCTACCCCAGCCTTGTACCATCACACAACACACTGTCTCCCCACACACAACACTTCACGGCACAATATGCAACACAAAATACTCAAAACGTGAAACAAACACACGATAACCTTAACAAAGTGTTTCATCACACATCACGCCACACAACACAGTGCATCACTATAACAGCGACATATCACACCATAAGACATCATACAGTACACATCTGTCGATACACAGCATCGCTACTACGACGTCCACAGCAAGACCCAGTAAAACACATTAAGAAATACAGCAACACACAAAAAAACTACCTAAAGTTAAAAACCATTCAACACATTAAAACGCCACAGAGAACTTCATATATTACAGTACTGTGCAATACAACACAACACCATCTGACGAGCATCACCATTAATCTATAGAAGAAACACAAATCCACACACCAACCAACATAGTCCCACAATACAGAAGAACACCACACACACACACACACACACTTTGAAATGTAACACAAAATAAACCAACACATAGCACTATACACCACCCTGCAACACAAAACAAAACAATGCTGCAAAACACAGATCCCCATATACCATACCCACGCCAGACTCCCAAACAACACCATGGAACACAGTACCACACACCACAAAGACTAACACACCACACAATACCACTGAAACACCACACAACACGACAAGAGCAGAGAGAATACCGAACACCTTCCTCGGGCCATTGAAAGAGATTTACGAAACAAAAATACACGTGGACATCACACACGTTGGAGGGATCCCTTGAGACCAGTGCCAATATCACATCCCACTGAGCCCACCAGATGCGTCCCTCGCTCACTCATCTTACCCTCTCTATGTCTCACTGAGCTCACTGTCTCCTTGCCTCACTGAGCTCACGCTCCTCGTCTCTGGCTGAGCCATTGTGTCACCGAGCTCACAGTCTCCTTGTCTCACTAAGCATCCCAGCAACGTTCCTTACTCACTAAGCTCACCATCTCCATATCTCACTGAATTCCTCAGAAGCCTCCCCTCTACAATAAGTTCACCAATTTTTTCGTCTCACTAATCTCACCATTTCCGTGTCCCAAGGGACTCACCATATTCTTGTCTCACTGAACAACTAAGAGCTCACCAAGCGCCATAGAACACAACATCAACATTGGCAACACTACAGACGCCCCTTAATATGTACCAACACAAGGCGCAACACATCCCCATGAAACACCCCAGGGGCAGGAACAAGAGTTTAGACCCGCCCTAGGGGCCATCAAATAAAATTTCCTGGGGTAATGTAATTATAGCCGGCCGCCCCAGGTGCTGGGGGAGACCCAGGGGCCAGTATCAGCATCACGACCCACTGAACACCCCATC
This sequence comes from Panulirus argus, assembly GCA_038088735.1. Taxonomy (NCBI): domain Eukaryota; kingdom Metazoa; phylum Arthropoda; class Malacostraca; order Decapoda; family Palinuridae; genus Panulirus; species Panulirus argus. Next base: position 42,013 of record JAYMFT010033072.1, read on the forward strand.
TCCCCCCAACCCCAGTCGTCCTGGGGTACTTTTAGCTTCCCAACCCTCGAGAAACCATCCCCAGGAATGACCTCTATCTCCCCCACCTGCCGCAAGCCATCATGGGAGCCTCTCCCAGAGTCCTCTCTCTCTCTCTCTCTCTCTCTCCTCCCACGCTGGGTCCTCCCTCCACCACCATCTCCACAAAACTGATGTAGAACTCTACTTAGTCACCTCTAAAACGTTGATGTAGAACTCCAGTAAGTCGCCTTCCCTCCTTTGGATACTTCCTTCTCCCTTCCTGCCCCTTTGGGGTATTCCTCAGTTTGTCTTAGAGCCCACATCGCCCCCCTAATGAGGATCCACCTCTTACTACCATGAGGACCCATTTAACCACCCCATGATCCAGAGGCTCCACTTCCTCTCTTCTTATCTTCTCTCGCACATCCTTCCAAATAAGACTGCTCTTGTCTTCTTTAGAGTTTTTTTTTTTTGTTTGTTTGTTTATCCGTCTATGTGGATTAGGGATGCAAGATATCACTACTAGCCTCCAGTAGGTAACCTCGTCATAGACCATCAGGTGTTCCACCATCAGACTTTCCCATGTACTCCCAAATCTTTTCCATGTACTCTCACGTACACTCACTCATAAGCTCTCTCGTACTCCCTAGAGACGTCGGTGTGTCGTCCTGGCTTCCAGTATCCCTTCCGGCCGAAGCAGAAGGTACAAACAAGACGTGACACCTGTCAGTTCCTGTAGTGTGGTGGATGGCAACATCTTGATACCAGAGGAAGGTCCGGCTTACCCAAGAGGTAGAGAGCGGGAGGGAGAAAGCAAAATCATAGAAAATGACAAAAGGTAGAGAACGGTTTAGTAGAATACCCAAACGTATTATGGTAATCACAGGAATACAACAAAATACATGAATGGAATACAACACAGCAACTACGTCAGAGACTGGACCAACACACCGCAAAATACAATCGAGCACTATGCATTGGGGGAACGCCACACAAAACCACAAGAACTGAGTCACGCGGCTTAACTAACAAACAACAAGATACAACAGAGCACCCACCATACATTGGCAGAGCATCACACAAAAGCGCACGGAGAGTGGATCAGCCCAGAGGGCACTGGAAGTTTGTGTCGTAAAATGATTATAAGATGAGGCCGCATCCATCCCAGGGTGGCGCCCAGACAGCCAGCACTACCAGCCTCACATCCTTCAGCTCACACGCTCTACCCTCCACCTCCCGTGTCCTGCTCTACTCCTCCTGCTCCTCTTTCCCTGACTGCCTTCTGCAGAGCAATCCTAGCCACTCCTGAGGCCTTCTGTCTCACCCTGAAACCCTCTGTCTGTCTCTCTCTCTCTCTCTTGGACGCCTCTGTCTCTGTTTCGATCATGTTGCCCTAAGCCTAAGCCCTTTTTCTTGAGGTTTCTGTCTCCTCTTTCCTCCTTCTTTTCGTCTGTCCTCATACTCTCCCTCCTAACCTTCCCTCCTCGGCTTCCAGGAATCATCACTGCGGCGGCTGGGGCCAATTTTCCTCCTGTCAAGACTGGAGAACACAGTCAAGGTCAAGGCTGCAGGAGACACTGTCAAGGAATACCAAACTCCGACCTGCTATATTCTGGGGGAGAGATGGGTCAACTCTCCCTCCAGCGTTTTTGTCTCAAGAGGATAGGAAGAATACACAGATAGACAGGTTAATAAACAGGCAGATAAACAAAGAAGCAGACGGAGAGATAAAGCAAAACACACGAAGCGCGTAATTGTCTGAGAGGAGGAAATTTTACGTAGAAAGAGATAGATAGACGCAAAGATGAGAAAGCAGATACTTGAATTGATTAATCCATTTATCAATCAGTATTCTAATCATCAGGTACTACCCTGAGTACACTACTAGCCCAGTACTCACCCTGAGCATACTGAGCCAGGAGATCGGTGACCACGTCTCCAGGAGCAATCTGCAGAGCGGAGATCCTGACTGAGAAGCGCGCCCCTGTGTTGGCCCTGTGGTCCTGAAGGGCCTTGTAGAGCCACCACACGGCCGAGGGCATGACCCCCAGGCTGTGGCAGCTCTCACCGCTCCCCAGCATCGTGTACCCCTGACCTGGGGCGAACAGGGGGAAGGGGGGGGAAGCAGTTCGTTAGTACAGAGAGTTCCTGCTGCTGGAGTTCATGAAAGTCCTCAATATTTTCAATAAGATAAAGATATCCAATTAGACTCTTAATCAATACAATAGAGTGCCCTTTAAAGGGGAGCTGGGAAATAGAAGAGCTGACAATAGAAACGCTGGTGATATAGGAAGGAGTAACAGATAAAAGTCCTACCTCAAGGATTCATTAAACTTGTCAGTTTCAAAAGAATGAAATACCTGTTACAAAATACTATCCTAAATACAGTAAAATGCCCTTCACATAATTGTATTTCTATCGCATGAATAATGAATTCCATTAAAGACAACCTTTGATTAATCCTGTATTCTTCAAGAAAATGATAATTCATTTTGTGATGAAAAGGAGCCAGCCAGTCTGCCCTACAGGAGCGGTTTGGGACTGTGTTTCTCTTTCATCATTTGCAAGGAGCGTCCTAAGCCATAATTATTTGTCCAGATGTACTTAAAGGTCGGTGGTCTTGTGTGATCCGTAACGAGGATCCATACCTCTAGTGAGAGTGTATGTGGTCGCAGAATTATCCATAACACCTGAAGAAGGTGTTGAGAGATTTCCCGTCGGTGGATCACCTCCGTAACATGAGCTTCAAGAGAGGCTGGGTGGAGGTGGATGAGTATGTTTGTACCCCTCCACTGTATCAGGAACAGAGAACGTCATGAATCAGAGGCTAGTAATACTATCATCACCGGTCAACCACATGGTGTCTGGGATAGAAGTGCCGCTTATTTACCGCTGAGAGTGCCACCATACGTACCACCGGTAGTCACACACACACACAGGTACACACTTACCCAGGTTGGGCTGTCCGAAGCTGAACACCGCCCCGTCGGCGCCCCTCAGCACCGTCACGATCACGTCGGTCAGCGCCGCCGAGCACACCTCCGTCTGAGGACGTCACCACACTGGTTACCTGCTTGTTCCACCTGGTTCCGCCTGGTCCCTAGTTACCTGCCTGCATCACCAGGCAGGGTCCCTGGTCCCTAGTTACCTGCCTACGCTACCAGGTAGAGTCCCTCTAGTTACATAGCAAGACGAGCGGCGTCGGCCACACCCTTGTGCCGTCACGGAGAGGCCCTCGACCCCCCACTGAGCCCCTCCAATTACCTACTTAATCCTTGTCAACAGCTTCGATTACCAGGTAGGAGGACGCTCACCTCCCCACTTACCCATGTAGGTCTACTTGCCTACTTGTGCCATCAGGGAGGCCCCGTCTCTCGGCCCTAATTACCTTCTCAAACCTTGTCACTTGTCTACACCACAAATTACCTTACATTTTTCATCCTTGATATTAGCTCTGGAAGGTTTTCTGTTTAGTGAGGGGGGGACCCTCGATCCTTAGTTAGGTTCTTAGATTTGGCTATTTGTTGATGTCATTAGCAAGGGGCTTCTAGGAAGTTTAACTTTATAAGAATAGCTGTGGGATCGAACTTCCAGTTAAGGAAGCATCGAAGTATCTAAAGAACTGAATACTACTGAATTCAAACAGCAACAGACTACTGGGTCCTAACGAGGCTGTTTGTGATAGTGGAAGTGAAGAGAAACTTATTAGTTTAGTGGTGGGAGCAGAAAAACAAACATCTAATAACATTCCTTCGCTGGTCACCTGCCCATGTCCTCAGGTAATAAGGGCCTTAGTTACCATTTAAGACCTTATCAAGGACAGGTACTGTCAGGAAGGGTCATACGGAATCTAGGTCGCCTTCCTAGGAACCCAGCGCCACCCGCTTCTCTTCCCCACAAGCTATATTCCCTTCTACATCTAATCACCAAGCCAAATTATCAAGTAATGATACGAAGAAAATAATTACCTAATCACTTTCCAGAACTAACCGTACCCCTTGACTCTTCAAATTACATAATTAAACACTGAATGACCTTATTACTGTGTAACAGTGCAATCTGGTAAAGGACGCTACGTATTAGCTGAGTTACAATTTGTTAACTAAAATATTATCACATCATCTTTATCACAGACATTTTTTACTACTGCATACATAGACCAAATTGGCGGACAAAATTCATGTCTGACCTTAGAACTAAATATCGTAATGAAACTACCTCACAGAAAGCCGAAAATCAGTTTTGATTACAAGCTTAGACTGAAACATGTAACATTATGAGAGATTTCATAGATATAGATACTACATGATTATCTGTATTTTCTGATGATGATTTCGGCATGAAAATTAACATACAATCCATTTTTCCACTCAAACATCTTGAAATATATTTCAGTATAACTGTAAACAAACATATTTAAATCCCTATCTCTTCAGCCATCCGTTTTCTTCTCCCTTCTACACTTTCTCTGTTTCTCTATATCCACACTGTTATATGGCTCAACCATGAACTTCTCGTGTACTCCCATGCCCTGCCAGGTATCCCATGGCCTTCCCATGCACTCTCATGTACTCTCATGCCCTTCCCATGTATTCTCCCATGTACCGCCTCACCTGGGAGTCCTCATGAGTGTAAATACCGTCGAAGGCGAACATCTTGGGGGCGGCGATGCCCACTCTGGTCTCCTCGGTGTGCATGGAGGCCGGGTGCACCGCTGACCCGGGGTCAAAGAGCGTGACAGTCTTCTTGCGGGAGTCGACACTCAGGACCTTACATGACTGACCCACCTCGGCTGAGGGCGCCACGCGCAGCAACACCTTCACCTGCGATAAGGTCAGAATCTCCCATTAATCTCTTGTACACTTTCATTTGAAATAAAGGTCAGGTTCTGATACTAACTAGTCTTTCACTTGCAATATAGTCAGAGTCTCCTACTAGCCTTTAATCAGAAAAAAGGTCAGGTTCCAGGTTCTTCTGTTCAGATATGGCACTTATGCCCATAATAAGGTCAGGTTCTGACGAGTGCTATTCACCTGATTTAAGGTCAGGGTGTTCTACAGACAGACAGACGGAGAATGAGACAGACAGAGGGTCATGCTTCCCTTGAGGTTGATGATATATAAAGAAAATAGATTGATGAATGCATAAATACAGCTCCGAAACCTCTCTCTCTCTCTCTCTCTCTCTCTCTCTCTCTCTCTCTCTCTCTCTCTCTCTCTCTCCCAAAAATGCCAACAGCAGATATAAAGCAATATTACTTTATAATTACTTCAACATCTAACTGCTGCACAATTAACAATCCTGCCACAATATTACAGTAATACTGACTGACTGTACAGGTACACTGAACTATACAGTTTAAATACATCCAGCGTGTAATATAATTAGCGTGACATTCTCATTAAGGAATTAAGCAGCTAATTCAATGACTGTATCTTAATATATTTAATTTCAACTGTTTGATTTAGTGAAACAAATATTTCTTTTTAAAGATTAGAATGGTACACCATACTGTATCCATGATGTATTCCTTGGAAATGACGTATTCCTGCAATGTATTTTTTTTTTCTTAACACAATGATAGCCACAAGAGAGACGAGCACTTTCCATGGCATCTCCAACACATCCATACCATCACCACCATCACCACCATCAACAACCGTCTCCCTCACCACCATACCACACCTTGTAGAAGTTGCACACACACACATACACACACACACACACACACACACACACCTTCTTCCCCAATCACACCATATCTCCCCCACTTTACCTGCCCCATCATATTTCCTCCCCCACTAGCCTCCCTCCACCTCGCTACCCCATCCATCACTCACTATGTGGTGCAAATTATAGGAGGGGGATGTAACAGCAACCCCGACATAAAGTCAGAAATAAATCGCCTTATTCCATGTGTTGTGTTTCTTCCCATTGTTCTAAGAATACTCAGGCAAGGAAATTAATGCTGTTCATTTGTCATGAGTGTTATTGTGAGGGAGTGTATACTGCTGGAGTTATCATGGTAACGGTGAACCTATTGTGTGTGTGTGTGTGTGTGTGTGTGTGTGTGTGTCTGTCTGTCTGTCTGTCTGTCTGTCTGTCCGTCTATCTGTTTGTCTGTCTGTCTGTCTGTCTGTGTATGAAAATTGGTCTGTCCGTGATCACCTGTCAGGGTGTATATGTAACTCAAAAATCATAAAACAGGAAAAAAGAATACTTTATTTGGTTTTCCAGACGTGTCATCACTGGACTTGATGAGGTTCCAGGTCCACCCAGCCTCCTGCTTCCATAATGACTTGGGGATGGGGGGGACACCCACAGAGAGAGAGAGGGGGGGGGGAGGGAAGGAGGGAGAGAGAGAGAGAGAGAGAGGGGAGAGAGAGAGAGAGAGAGAGAGAGAGAGAGAGAGAGAGAGAGGGGGGGGGGGGAAATCCAGAATGACTATATTTTCGTTATTCTTACTTACTTTCTATAATTTTCTTAACTTGTTTAAAGTCCCTTTAATATTATTTCATTAACAGGAGAAGAAGTATTCTGCTCTTACACCGCTGGGAGAGGAACCAGGAGACTCCTCCACTCTCCGCTCTCCCATTCTGAATCCATCCTCCATCCCTCCAGTTAGGATCTAGAAGGAAGGAACCGCGTGGCATAGGACAAAACCCTCCAGTCTACTCTCACTCCCTTTTCCCCACCTCTCACTGCCCACTCTCCCAAGGGGAGACGGGGGAGAGTGGTATGTCCTGAGAATTTGTCAGTGGCCGCTCCTTTGGCTATTAGGCGTAATAGCTCTCAGCAGAAGTAATTACCTCAGTCGCCACTAATTAACTATAATCTTGGACAAAGTATTTACCTCACTTGCCTCTAAGTAGCCGTAGACGCCGACAGAGGAGTTGCCTCAGTCCTCGCTAATTATCCGTTTGAGTCACACAAAATATTTACCTCAGTAGTCGCTAGTTTTAGCCGTAGACGCTAACGAAAAGCTATTTGTTTGCCTCTCTGACCGTTAACATTCAGCGCAAACGTGGCGCACATGCATTCATGATTCTCATCCCCTCGGCGCTGCATTCTTAGATGGAAGAAAATAAGAAGGAAAATATAGCAGAAACGGCGTGAAGGGAGACATGATAACTTCATTACTATATTGCATTTGATTAATCAATGATGTAAATCATTTAGTGTGCCAAAAAGAAAGAAATGATATATTAAATAATTTCGAATATAGATCCCACACACTCTACCAGTTTACCTTTCTCTTAAAGATATATACGAAGCTTCCAGGAAAAATTTCTCTTTCTCTTTCTCTGGAAAACTGAAAAGGTGGAAACGATAGCGATAAGGACGAGGTTTCCCTGGAATGAGCCACATGTGGGTGCTGAAGTGAGGTGGGAACACATGATTGCCAGGACTGGAGAGTCCTTTCTCTGGAATTCCTTTGTTGGAGGCAGACAGACAGACAGACAGACAAAGAGACAGAATAAAAGGAAAGAGACAGGGGCAAAGCGAAACAAAAAGACAGGCAGACCCACACAGATATAGATAAACAATGAGAAAGAAATACAGAGTTATAAAGAGAGACAGAGTGAAAGAAGAATTTACAGACTAATCAGAGTAAACAGACTGGAGGGCCCACAGACAGACAGTGTCTGTAACACACCACAAAAAAGAAGTACACAGAAAATATATTGGTCAAGAACTATTTAAAAATCTCAAGGCTTCTTTCAGCAATGGGATTCATCTTCTGAAGCTGTAAACAAATGGGGCCCAGTCTAGATGAATAGAATCCAACCTCCTAAGTGAAAGGGATCGAACTCACTAAACGAAGGGAATCTAACCCTCTAAACGAAAGATATCCAGTCATTTAAACGAATGGAATCCAGCCTTCTAAAGGACTAGGATCCAATCCTCTAAACTCTACGGCCGTCTGGATCCGGACCGAGGCGAACTTTGGTGCGGATCCCGAGCCTTTCCCGTCTCTGTACAGAACTCGCTCATAAGAACAAAACAAAACGTTTATTTACAATGCATCTGTAATTGGCAGCATTACGTAAAATTATTTCTTGTAATTAACTTATTTAAATTAATTTTTCCAGTTATTTTGAGAGGAGCCCACATCAGCCTGAAATAAATCATAACGCTATGACGTTATTTTGGATGAAGCCTTTCATCCTGGCCTTTGCCAAATAGGAATTCAGTAATGGTACGTGAGTATCCCAGCTCTATAGGAATGAGACGCAATCCTCTAAACCAGTTAACCTATGGGGTTTATTTCTTTAAACTTTTCCATTTATAAATCTAGATAAGAAAAGAAGACATGTGTCCTTCAGAGAAAATGAACTATGGTCTTGTTTTCTCTTTTTTCCAACAATTAAATTTCTTAAACAATCATGATATAAGGAGACTGATGCTGTCCACAACCCCGTCCTCGCAATCAGATATGCACACACTACAAACACAATTCCATTCTTTCCCGATTGTCTACCTATACTGATTTGATTGTTGAAAATGGAATTAAGAGAGGAAATGTATGTAAATGTAATTACAAGGCGCAATTAGAATTTAGAGAAAATAATCGTTTCCGAGTTTTTAAGATTTTCGAGCATGTTGCTTTTAAAAAACTTGTTTGTTTAAAATTTGAAATTTAGGAATGTTGATGTGTATACATCAGCATATATCAGGAGGTTTTTAAAGGACAGCAAGTGTTAGATTGTTTGTGGCTCAAATTGTGAAGATTTTGACTACATTTCACAGTTAAATCTTTTATATCCATGGAAAATTCTTGAAAATCAAATTAAATGAAAGACATTGTATACGACTTCAATAATCTTTTAGAAGGAAACAAATGTGTCAATAATTTTTTGGGGAAATATATTGAGCATTGATATCCTCTGGGTTGGACTTTTGTCTTGGGTTCATCAGCTGTGATATTCTCTTAAAGTGAGACTATAGTCAGGTTGAGTGTATGAGTGTGGGGACGACAGTGACATACCACGCCGTTCTTAAAGTTGTTTTTCTTCAATAAAGATAGGTGAAAAGGAAATTCGATGACCAATCATCTTCAAGTCTCTCCTCCATGACGTCAGTATTGGCTATGTGTCAAACACAGCTCCTCCATCCCTCTCCCACTGTCCCTCCCATTCTGGTGCCCCTGTTCCACACCTTCTGCTACTGATGTGGTGCCCCTGTTCCAACCCTTCCATCCCTCCCACACCCAGGAGCCTTAGGTCACTGCAACACACCGTAACGTCTGTGACTCTGACAGCCCCACAGGAGTCTCCACACCACCATAACAGAGTTACTACATATGACCAACACAGATGAAATCATTATCAAAATACCTCGCGACAATGACTCCTGACATCGTGAAAATAATTCTCTTCATCAGACTCTCAATCGCTGAACAGTGAAAAATATTTGAATATATTCCAAATTTTACGTCTGGTAATCAAAGCTCTCTCTGCCTGGCCAGATGTGGACCCGATCTAATCACTCTTCATTTATGGACAGTTACAGGTTATGAAATAGCTTTGCGTCTAGTGGGTACAGTTGGGGATTGCCTGACCACATCACACCACGGGCCGCTCTCGTCCAACCATATCAACAGAGGCTCCAGCTCTTTCTTTATTTTCACCCAAACTGAATCAACAAAGAGCGTCACAATCCATTGGTAAGGCAGATATGAACACTGTTCAATCTCAAAGTTATCTACACAGATACTCTGAACAGCTAGAGGTCCTAGATTGCCCTTGTTTTCTTTCTATAGCTTGCAAGGATCTCTGAAGATTTAGTAAGCGTCTGTGACCATCAAAGTCTCCTTGTAAGTCGGGTCAGTAGGTTGGCCTCCACTTACCTTGCCGATGCTGGAAGTCTCCTTACAGGCCAGCTTCTTGAGTAGCTGGGGCGGCACAGGCGGAGGCCGGTCCCTCAGGGCAGGCCAGTAAACCCCCATGGACGACATCACCCCTGGGGTCACCCCTAACACCCCTGAGACAACACCGAAGTCCCCCGGAGTCACCCCTGGGGTCAGGCCTTGGGTGGGGCTCTGGGGAACAGAGCCAGACAGAGTCCCGCCTTCGGAGGAGTCGTCGCCTTCAGCGTCTTGCCCTGCGGCAGCGGATGAGGACTCGGCCCGTCGCCCGGCCACAGGGGAGGGACGCGGCGACCTTCTGGAAGACAAAGACGATCCAGGGGTTAGAAGTCAGTCTCGATGGACTCAGGACAAGTGTGAGGTATGAGTGTGCGTCTAAAACCTGTCAATAGTGTGAGTACAGCTCATCAAAATCTAGTCTTGAAATTTCTGGTGTGATGAAAGGCTTTGGTTTTGTGACAGTGTTTTTAGTCTGTGTTTTTAGCAAACTGTGTTTCCTTGCGGACAGCAAAATCACTGTTTCAAGTACCAGGGAAGGTTTGCAAATCAAAATATAGAAGATCCTTTCAGTAGGGAACACTCTCAAGAAGACAAGATTTTACAAACTAAATTTACATATCTACGTAACATAAGAGCTATAATTACTGCAGCTGTCCATATATCTTATGTTGAAAGAAAAACGTATAGGGGCAAGTTCTCATCATGATAGATACTAAACAATTGTACGATAACATTTCATTGTCCGGCTCTGGTTTCTGCTACGTTCTCAGAAGCTTCGAAATATTTTCTGATATCTTCGCCAGCTTCCTTTGAGCAATGTTCCTGAAGTACGCCACAAGTTGGACGTTTGGTTCAAAGTGGACTTTTGATTTATCATCGACTTTCCTGTCAAGGATTCATCCAAGACGTGATGAAATCCAGCCTGATTCCTTGAGGATCAAGGACAACTCGTGGGATCTTGTGATCAAATCCTTCCCTATCATTTACCCTCTTCGCTGTGATCTATCCAAAACCGGATGAGATCCTAACCTGAGTCCCTGGGGATCAAGGACAAACACGTAGGATCCCGTGATAAGGTCCCTCTCCCAGACTGGTCACAGCCAGGAGCCTCAGGGCCACCAAGGATATCTTGAATCCCACTCGAGATCCCACCATTGGATTCTCCTTACTCCCCCATCACCCCACCTTCCCTTCCTCCCCCATCCACCAGCACCCCATCTTCCCTCCCCCTACACCATCTTCTCCCAGCGCCTCAGACGTGCCATAAAATCTCCTTCTTCTTCCTGCAGCTTTAGTCCACATCCGCGGGGTTGGCTCAGGCCGGCAAGGGGCACCACAGAGGAGCGTCACACACACACACACACCTCAGGGGGCACCACGGGGGGGGGGGGGAGCGTCACACACACATCGCCGTGCATCTTGTGATCCCTTGTGCTGCAGGAGAGCAGGAAGTGGGGCCAGGCAGTAGAGGGATCTCACATGTGTGACCGGTAAGACCAGAAGCAAAATAGCAGGTCAGGCATCCATCACCAGGGTTGACATAAACCTGAAACATTTACTCATTAATCCTCCTCACTTTTCCCAGGGAGTATTTACGGACTTAAGGCGTGAGAAATATATGCTTGCCGTAACTTATGGCCTCCGCGTACTTGCACAGGGAATTGCTCGAACTCTGACTCATTTGGAGACTACTGGTGGCGAGTGTGGAGTGTAGAGTTCTGTATTATGCATTCTTTCTCGCTGCACTTCCTTGTGTTCCATGTAGGAGCTTAGGTGGATAACTCGGGCGCAATACTTTCGTATTTTCGACGCATTTGCTTTACGCTTGCCGTACAAGCTTGGCTGCTTACATGGCAGGGGATAAGAGAGACAGACAGACAGACAGATAGAGACAGAGATATACTGGAAAATGAAACGTAAGTTTGAACAGACAAAACTTAAAGGTATAGATACAGCAGAAGAATAGAAAGGTCATCCGACAGAGAGGCAAGATCATACAATGAAGGCTTTAGGTACATTAACCATAGGCTCCTCTCTATCTCTCTCTCTCTCTCTCTCTCTCTCTCTCCCAGGGTGATGGGAGAGTCTCTCCGTCTCGCAAGACGAGGGGTAATATTTCACATGGGACGCCTGATCAATACACTGAAGAATTAAGAAGCGATGGATCATCATTCCCTGGCAATGAATTAGGTATAAACCTTCCAGCAAGTCTTCCCCGGAAGTGCCTGGAAAACCTCCTGGAAAAGATGAAAAAACAAAAAACAGGCATAGTGATGCAGTGACTGGTGATACTAACCCGTAAGTCCCCTGCCTCTACGGGTGAATATTTGCCACCCAAATATTACGTGCTTTACGCCCCTGGAAGCCAAGGCCCCGGGGGAGACCGGGCTGGTCGCTCTCAGCCGAAGGAATTTCTTATCTTCTCACTAAACAATTTTTTGCCCTATTTTCTAGCTGGGATAGACCGACTCTCGGGCTGCTGCAGATGTCTCACGCAAACCTTTCTTTTTTCCCCTTTTGGTGGTGTTATCCCAAGGTCATGAGGTCGTAGGATCTGTGTGAGGTGGAAAGCAATCCTCATAGAGCAGGATTATGATGGGCGATGGGTCGGTAGGAGGTGGGTCAGGTCGGCTGTACTCCCTCTGTTGAGTCCACACTGACCCTTTGTTGATGCTTTGCATGACCTGAGTGCTGCCCGGGTCTTCTGTCTCTTTTACTATCTTTAGTCCTTGTTGTCTTTAAAGATAATACTCTCTCTCTCTCTCTCTCTCTCTCTCTCTCTCTCTCTCTCTCTCGCTAACTAATCCAGCAGGAGATCAGCCGTGTTACTATCCCCATTCTTGGAGGTTCTCCTCATAATGAATCATCTTGATTAAGGTTTTGTTTATCTAGAAAAATGATCTCATACTACTGTACCTTTTGGGAGGTGAAAATGCCATACTACAGACTTTCTACGGCTTTGTGAAATATTACAGCATGCACGTTCTTACCATAGTCTTTCAAGGTTATAAGAAACCTTAACGCAAATAAAGCAAAATGGGTACATCCCACACTTAAAACACGGAGATGATATCTTCAGTAATTAGGATGAAAAAAAGTGATGATAATAATCATGAAACCGACACACTAACCTCCCTCCTTTTCTCTCACCCCCACCTCCTCCCCACCCACCTCATGCCACTATCCTCCCCAGTCCACCTCCAGTCTGCCATCCTTCCCTCCCGTTCCATTCTTTCATTCTCCCTACCCAACCCACTTCTCTAGTCTCCCCGCCCTCCCCATTCCTCTATCTTCTCCACCCCCATTCGACTATCCCCCACCTCATTCCTTTATCCTACCCATCCTTCCCTCTTCCCATACCCTCCCCAACCACCAAGCAACATCAATCATCTGATTACTGCAGTTCCCCCAGGCTCTCCTCTCCCTGCTCTCACTCCCTCACTACCGTGTCACTTAGCCCCATCTCTCTTCCACCTTCCCTCCCCAGATATCTTCCCCTCCCAATGTCTCTCACATCCCATTTGTATTCCCTCCCCTCCCCATATATCTTCTTCTCCCCAAACATATTTTTTCTCCCCTTCCCATCTATTTTCCCTCCTCTCCCCATATATCTTCCCCTTCCCCACTCTCATCTCCCGTCCTATTCCCTTCCCATATGCCATCCTCTCCCCATTCCCCATCTCCCTCCCACCTCCTCCTCATATAGCTTCCCCTCCCCATTTTCCATATATTCCCCTCCCATAAATCATCCCCTCACCACTCCCCATACATCTCTCCCCTCACCCTCCACACTCTGTTTACACACCACAGAGTCGTTCTTGGCCAAGGCTTCTTCATTTCCATCAAAACATTCGAATACCGATAAGATATTATTGAAATATTCCAATATCATTAGAATATTACCGAAATATTCACATAAGGTATTGTCCAAATATAGAAATATCGACGTGTTCTGATATTCAGATGTTCATTACCCTCATTTATACTTTACCATTCGAATATCATGTGAATATTACACACTACAAAGATTTTCCACAATCTCATTGGCGCAAATTTTAAGAAGTATTTTATTCCAATATTAGAAAGCAAATGTTAATCACTAATCTTCATTCTTAAGGAGAATTAATCACTTTAATCTTCAGATAAAAGAGGATTGATTACTTGAGGAAATCTTTTAAGCAAATATTAGCTTGTAGGAAATGAGAAAAGAAACGAAGATGGGAAGAGGAGGAGGGAAATAAGAGAGACTGGCGAAAATGTGACACAGATCTTCGTAAATCAAGAGAATATGGGAGGACAGAGAGATAAGGGGATCTCCACAAAGGGACAGATGATAAGAGTTATGGCCAGAGTGTGGACTAGAGATAATACGCAGACATGATGATGAAAGGTGAGGAGAGACAGACGGACGGACGCTAAGGATGAGAAGAGACGATGCAAGGGGAAGAAAATAAAAAGGAAGGAGAGGGAAAAGACAGAAAGAAATATGGAAGAAGAGAGAAGTAAGAGAGAGAGAGAGAGAGGGGGGGGGATATGAGGCGGTAATGAGTGATGGGACTACAGCAACTCAGGGAATGCGGCGCTGGGGGAGTGGGTAGGAGGGAGTGAGGGGATGAGGGAGTGAGAGGAGAGAGAGTGAGAGGGGAAGCATCCGGCCTAAGTGTAGGATGTCACTCACATAACTACACCCAAGGTATTTACACATGATCCTCGCTCATGGCAGTGTGTGTGTGTGTGTGTGTGTGTGTGTGTGTGTGTGTGTATGTGTGTGTGTATAGCATCTCTGTACCAGTCATGGCGTGGGTGAGCGCCTAGCGTGGCTCTGTTGATGTGCCAGAGATAAGACCCTCCCTCTTCCGGCCCGTATCTATCGCCTCCTTCTATCTTTACGGCCACCAGGGTATTATCTGCTCTGGATCTTGTTGCTTTTATTAGAAACACCTCTCTCTCTCTCTCTCTCTCTCTCTCTGTAGTATCCTACCTGGGGTTTTCTCCTCCACCTTTAAAAGAAAAATCCACATAAACCCCTAAAGATGTCGGATTCTGAAGCTATTCCACTGACTGGAGGTTATAACCCGCCGTAGGTAGGTTGAAGGAGGAAGGGGAGAAAAACAGACAGAGACGAACAGACAGACAGACGGGTTAAGAAAGAAAGAGAGAGAGACAGGCAGAGACAGCCTTGGTTCCCTGGAAGCCTCAAAGCACTCAGGGAGGCTCCAGTCATCCTCTGATCTACATGATGAGCAATGTTTGCCTTACTCTAGTCAATCTCCTTCAAAAACCCGAAGATACGACACTAATAAACACACACACACACAGAGCCCCAGTCTGCCGAGGCATAGGGGATAAGGCACCAGAGACACGCTTCCAGGTAATCTCCACATGCATCAAAAACCTACACTTTACACCCGTTCACGCGTCAGTCTTTTCCTCCTGTTTCAGACTCTCCCATCCCCTGTCCCATCTCTCCTTCCTCTCCTCTAACCACCTTATTAGAAAAAAAGAAAATACCCAAAACGATCATCATCAATAACAAAGCCACGGAATAGAAATCCTATTCATCCCCTGAACCAGCTGGGGATCATATGCACCAGCTGGGGACATAATACACCAACTGGGGGTGACATACACCAGCTCCCCTTTGCCCAACACCAGCTGCACTCAGCTCCCCCGGCATGACACGCGTCTCCGTGATTCTCTCCCCATGAGAGTCCCAGTCTCCCCCAGGCTACTTCCAAGTAACGAAATCCCCCTCAATTATCAGTAAATACTTACCAATAATTACGACGTAGAGCTAGCGCGCGTAGCGTTTACCGCAGGAAGATCTAGAGTTACGAAGAACGGGTCGTGTGAGTTAGGTACTGACAAGCATTATGTGTGAGATGGAGAGATTGTATGTTGTGAACTGATAACCAGCATACCAGGTGTGGGTGAGCCAGAAAGAAAAGACAGCTACCTGGGGGAACAAAGGAATGGCACTTGACGGCCACTGAGGTAGGGGGGAGTGTCATGCCGCCTCCTTCACCATACTGGGGAGACCTGGGGTTCCCGAGCTGGGGTGAATCTATCTCAGAGGCTCGATAATCTCCCCAAATTGCTTCAGTGTCGGAAGTTAATCATTTTATACACAGCAATTTGGTCTTGGAGTATTTTGGCTATATTTATGTATAATCAATTATTCAATAACTTTATTATATGGTTTAGTTGTGATGATAAAATGTGACATTTGATTATAAGAATTGATAATACTATTCAGTTACAATAACCGTTATTGTATCACAGTAGGCTATTGTTTTTACTGATCGTAATTACTGAATATGGTTATCAGTCATTACCTATGATAGAAATAGTGATTGATTAAAACGGTGATTCATAACAACCAATTACGGTATGTAATAACTGATTATGATAATCAACTAATCATGGTCAATCAACTTCAAGATCATTCTAACTTGTCTTTCTGTGAATAAGTCAAGTTCTTAAGAATAACTTTGGTGATTAACATAAAGGGTTCAAGTGATTAAGTTAAATGTAACTCTAGCAGTTAAGCTTCGTGACACGAAAGCTTAAGCTTTCGCACCCGTAGAATTATGCTTTCACGCTCAAAGGCTTAGCGTATCATAACTAACGGCTTGTGTCATCGTATTTAAAGGGTTGTCACACTGAAAAGCATTAAGGCTTAGATACGCATGCCAGGATGTGTGAGGGAGAAGCGTACCCAAAATACGTCTGAGCTAAACTACGAAATACGCCCTCAATACGAATTTGATTCGCCTGCAATACTCTTTTGATCATTACGCATGCAACGATAGACGCAGTGTGGTTTGTGTGCGCTTTGCGTGGGAGGGAAGATGTTGACAGTCACCTGGCGTGGGAGAGGAGGTAATGGGAGTCGTCTGATGTGGGAGGGGAAGTGGTGGGAGTCAGGAGGAGGCAAGAGGAAGACATCTGTTGTGGGAGGGGAGGCGGTGGGAGTCAAGAAGACATCGCCTTTATGGCCTCGTAAATTGTTGGTGTCGCGTGTCCAATTATGCTGGGGAGGAGGGGGGAGTAGGAGAGGGAGAGAGGAAGGGAGGGTAGCGTGGGAGGGAAAGAGGAGGGAAGGGGAGCGTAGGAGGAAAAGAGGAACGGAGGGAGGAAAGTATGGAAGAGGGAGAAGAGGAGTTGCATGGGAGAGGGGAAAGGAAGGAGGGGAGTGTAGGAGGGGGAGAGGAGAGAGGGAAACGTTCATATGGAAGAGGGTGGGAGGGTAGCACGGGAGGGGGAGACGATACTGAGGAAGAGTGGGAGGGAAGAGGAAGGATGGGGGCTTAGTAGGAGGGGGGGGGAGGATAGTGAAGAAAAGGGGAGGAGGAGAGAAGGGGGAGTGGTAGAAAGGGTGCTATGGGAGGGGGTATGGTGGGTGAATAAAGAGGAGGGGGAGGAAAGGGAGAGTAGCGAATGGAGTAATAGGGAGAGAAACTTATAAGGTGTAGCTTACAGAGGGGGGGAGGATGGTAGACTCAGTGTACTCAAAGGGTGTAAACTGTGCACTCGACAAATATTCCTTTTCTTCGTCCTTTGGGCAAGATTCGCGTGTGGCCTTAAAGCTGATGAAGGTTGAGGGTAGAGCACTGGGTGTCCTGGGGTGGGCAGGTGCGTGGGCAGGGGGGGTGGCTGGGGACAAGGTAGTGTTATATGCATGTCACTCTGGGGAGATATTCCGGTGTAGGGAAATATTTGGTTATTTGTGGAGCGATATTGATGTGTCGGGCATGGTGGCAGGGTCTGTTTTAGGGTGGGAAGGGTGCGTGATGGGGTAGGAGAGGAGTGTGTTAGGATTGAAGGAGTGTGCGTTAGGGTGAAATATGAAGCCCAAAAAGAAAGCAAACCAATGCCCCTAAGGGAAGGGGGTTGCCTGCTTAACAAGCATAGTTAACGATATGAGGTTAATTATCTGTCATTAGCAGCGCTGGAGGTGAATTAGGTGTTACCCTCACTGCAGGTGTAGCACCAGCGGTTCATATGAATATAACATGCTCTCTCTCTCTCTCTCTCTCTCTCTCTCTCTCTCTCTCTCTCTCATATCCCGTCACGGGCAACTCTCTGCCGCTGCCCTCATGTTGTTCACCGCGTGTGTCAACAACTTAAAAAAGATGAGACGCTGCACCAACGGTAAGAGAGAGAGAGAGAGAGAGAGAGAGAGAGAGAGAGATGGGAGAAGAATAACATCAATGGAAGTCCCGTGGTTCAGTTGGGAGCATATGTCATTTACCGCCCCCAACATCTTACCTGGGTGGCATTCTTTGGTGTCAAGTTGTCACCTGAGGAATGAGGGAAGGAAAGAGAGAGGGGGAATAGTGTGTCTAGGGGGGGAGGCAAGGGGGTAGGGGAGAGGCTAGGGGTAAGAGGGAGGGGAGAGCAAGGGGAGGAAGTATTTGTTTCTGTACGTTGGGGTTCGAGAAGTTGGTGATGGTGGAAGGGGGAGATGGTGGAGAGGTTATTGTGGAAGAGATGGAGGAAGGCAGGGAGGAAGGAAGGGAAAGATACTGGAAGGACGTAAAGGTAAGAGGAAAGCAGAACGGAAAAGCCATAGAAGGTAAGAGTGTGTAGATTAAGTAGGTAGAAGACAAAAGATGTGGGAGGGAGATGGATACAGGAAACGATCATCTGAAGGAGGAGAGAGAGGGAAACGAAGATAGAAGAAGGATAGAAAGAGAAAGAGTGACTAAGAGAAGGAAGGAGATAGAATGAGTGAAAAGAAGTAAAGGAAACGACAGGAAAGAAAAAGGAAAGGATAACAGGGGACAGGAATGAAGTAAATATAATGATAATATACGTGTATGTATGTTACGTATATATCTGTCTTTACGTAATGTGACATTAAGCCTACGTTTATACCAGACTATCCATCTTATAGAAATGCCTTTCGTCTATCATCTCTATAATTCTATATCATACACAGTCCCCAAAGGAATAAATCCAAACAAACAGCAAGAATCTATATGTAAACATAGTGTACACGTCTGGCAAACGACACACTGAAACCTTTGACCGATCCGTGAGAATCGAATGTCGTTTGAGGTCAAGGAAGAAGCCAACACACAACTTGAAGAACACAGGACCGGAAAACCGAATACATGTAGGATTCTAATGAGGTTCGCTCAGTCTTCTTATCTATGTTTGGTTCTCCGAATACCTTGTGAAAGGTGAGAACCGAGCGGTTCATACACAGACCTGTATGTATATATGTATGCACACCCCCCTCTCTCTCTCTCTCTCTCTCTCTCTCTCTCTCTCTCTCTCTCTCTCTCCCTCTGTAATATGACACCACTCTGCCACCCGATACCTGAAAAAACTTTGGCGTGCGAGCACTCTATAAGTTCCTATGGCAGACCCGTCGGCACACACAAACGTCATATAGAATAACAAAGGAGGAAAAAATATCTACATAAGCCTAACACTCACGACTTACATTTCCCAGGATGGTCTTCGTGGTACATCATGACACCCTGATGCTATATACTGACGGACTGACTTTCACAGTTTCTTTTCACAGGGTGATCTCCATTTATTCCTAATGGAACTTAGATTTTTTTTTATGTGGTAGTTTGTAATTTCGGGTTACATTGTATGTAGTGCTACAGTAACCTGTACTTCATATGTCATAGATCTGTACATGTTCTTCTTTATCCAAGTATACCTGAGGATCCTCATTCAAGAAGCTCCTGCAGCTCCAAGGAGGGGGAATGTATAAGTGTGTATACACGTGCGTGCATGTGTTTATATGTATATGTGTTCGTGTGTGTATCCCTAGAGATATAGTCAGTACTCCCCACCCCCCACCCCCACCCTACACTAAACCTTTATTGCCCCAGAGTCATTTATTGCCGTATAATTGGCCCAATTGTCATTTACTATCCCATAAACGAACCACCCATAACACCTTCCTCGTTCACCTTCCGGTCAACACGATACAGAAACGAAGGTTTACCTCACATTAACGGCGGGCCGGGGAAAAACTCTCCTGCCGAAAAGTTTATAGATATACCGTGATCAGCGTGACTCTGCCGTCGCTTTGATCAACCCGTTTTAACACTTGGTAATGTCCGGCAAATTGTCCGGGTCCGTGAGGTCTCGAGGACATCAAAGACCGGGACATTCGTGTCTCTAATGACTCCAAACACTAGCAGGACACTCAACCGCTCTGTCAATATATAGCCTTCTGATAGCGTAGGGTCTGTCCGACCACCGGACCACAGACAGTCATCGACTGAATTATTAAGTTACAACTACAACAGCCCTATATCTTAATGTATTATAGTTAGAGCATTGCTATTCACTGCTACAGTTATGACACTCCTATATTTTAATGTGCTACAGGAATAACAGTGCCGTGTTGTAATATGATAGTTATAGCTATTCTATATTCTGATGTATTACATTTATAGCAGTGCTATATTCTATTTTTCTATTTCAGACTATGGCTGGTATATATATTCTGGGCCAGTAGTCCGTGTGTTACTGTAAGGAAGAGATGTTTTAGAAATATAAAAGAAGAATATTGTGAAGTTAAAGATGTCCTCCTTGTCATCATTCAAAATAACGCTTATCTTGTAAGTCCCCAGAAAGTTAAACAAGATAAAAACCTTTAAGCCACCGATACTGGGTCTTACCTCTACAGGGTAGACTTTTCATGCATTTAACTTGAAAATGTAATTTTCCTATACAATGTAAACCCACTTAGAGCCCTTTAACCACGGATTTCATATCACAGTATGAGATTGAAACATTTTAGGAGAAAAATCCGGAATTTTGAGGAACTCCGCGAGATTAAAGCGCCTCTTTTGGACCTTAGAATATGTATTCCAAGGCTCCGACGTCCTACCCAAAGTGCGACATCTTCCCTGGTCTAGGAGAGGCGGGTTATGGCGTGATGTGCAGCCTTGGTAAAGAGTGGAAGCGTTAAGTACTCCCCTTGTGGGGTGACGGGGTGATGGGTCTGGTGGTTGTGATGGATGACTGGCTGACGGGAGCCTGATGGATGAAGGCGGCTGCTGCAGCGAGGGTAGAAAGATGAAGGGGAAAAAAAGAAAATCTTGACGGAGATGGAGAGATAAGGAAAGAAGATAGGGATAGATGGAGAAGATGGAGCCAGTAGATGATACTCCTTCCGTACACTTTGTATCTAATACATATGCTACACCCAAGACATACCGCCTACCACTACACCCAGAACGCAGTGTACACTCAACACATGCTACACCTTCCTGAGACGATTTCGACACCCTATTCACATTCTTCAGCTCAAACGAACCCTAGACCATAGAAATGAATGTCTTGTGTGCGATGTAAAACACATACGATTCCAGTGATTCCGTTGCATATGAATTCACACATGTGCCACACATTATATAGAAAAACCTACAACCCATGAAACACGTATTCTACACTCTACAGTCAAATATGTCCTAAATCCCACTCACAAACACTACACCCGACTGTTACAGAAAGCAGAAGCATACATAATCCAAAACTCTTAATACACCCACGCTATCTATACACATTCACACCTATATTACAGATCACGTGTAATACATTCTACGTGTCTGCTGCCTTGGCATACACATCTAGACCCTTCATCCTGTAATCTACATACCCTACACCTCTTGTAGACAAGAGGACAGAAAAACCCTACCCACTTGATCTATTTATAAATACATGTTTCTCTCTAGTGGCAACTCAAGCATTTGGTGACAAATTGCCATAAAGGGGACCCGTGGTTTGTGTTGCCACGTAATCATACAAAAGTATATTCGAAAACTTATTAAAATTCACGAGTTCTTTTTTATAAATGTCAATGATGAGTATGGTAAATGTGGATAGGTCAATATTGACAAAGGAAATATAGTGTCAGAATAGCTCTGAAAAGTGCTAGTAACCCATTGACTAAGGGGACCTTCTTCCCATGAATGCTAGCAGCCCCTTAACTAAAGGGGCCCTTCTTCCTGTAGGTCCTAGCAGCCCATCAGCTAAGGCGACCTTCATTCAATAAATGCTAGTAGCCCCTTAACTATAGGGGACCTTCTTCATCTAGGTCATAACAGCCCATTAAGTAAGGGGACCTTCCATCCCCCTCCCCAGTACTTAAGAACTAACCCCTCCCCCCTCCCCCCATCTGCCGTGGCAGGTTTATGGCCAGAAGAAGCGATACACTTTGTGACGAGGTTCCATTATTCACGGCGTCGTCCCAGAGGTTTATTATTCATTCTCCGTACTGGGGGTTGGTTCGTTCCCACAGCTGGTTCGGGGTTCGTTCTCCCTGCTGGAGGGTTCATTCTCCGAGCTTGGGGGTTCGAGTGCTCGAGGGTCTCAAGTCCTCGTGATCTGTGCTGCCGGTCGCGCCCATCTTACATCAAAAGGTTCGATCAATTATTTTTCTGCGCTGGAGGACCAGATATTTATGCTCTCTGACATGGCTTCATTGGTGTGTTATTTGCTTTGGAAATTCACTTATTAGTGCTTCGTGCTTGAGTGAGCGCCTCGTGCTTGAGTGCTTGATTTGACTCACATATTCTCTTTGCCCTAGGCTGTGTTTTGATTGCCCTAAGCAGATAGACATTGTGTTGCTGGATTCAGAAGACCTTTCTCTTACAACCTTATTTATGTGTTTGCTTCTGTGTTTCGACTTATCTCTTCCTTGTGTTTCGAGTGTTTGAGACAAGTATATGTTGTTTTGATACTTTGATGGTTAATGTTCTGAGTAGGAAGCGAGTTCCATGATTTTGTGAGAAAAAGGTAGATAATGTATTCTAAGTACCTGAGATTACGCTGGTTGAATCAATTTTTCTGGTCTTAAGTTAGCTTTCAGATCATAATCCTAGACACAGAGAATAAGGCAAAGAAAACACGAGATAAAGAGACAGTTAGAAGAATAGAAAGTAAGAACAGATATGTAGAAACTGAGGAGAAAATAAATTCGCAAGATATTCATAGCTGCTGCCAATCTGTGGTTCAAGGAGTGATTCCATCGTTGCCAGAACACGCACACGTGTGTAGCAAATGCAAAAGCTTACTCAAACATACATACATAAGCACACTTATCGCTTTAAGCGCACTCAAATACGTTAACTCAATGTCGTGCACGTAAACAAAGGAAATCAAATAAAGACCCACAAACGTACGTTCATACACACACACACACACACACACACACACACTCATATATACAGTCCAAAACAGGGACACGCAAGTGTGCAAAAAAAAAAATCGGTTGCATGAACATGCGCATTCACGCACGGCCATACAAAAGCACAAAAAGAACACACGAATATGATCATCCGTGCACACACACACAAGCAATAGTTACTATTATGACCTCCCATTTCTGTAATACCTTAACTGTGTATTTTCAGCCGAATGGCCGCCTAAATTCCCTATCTATTCATTCATTTATTCTTTTATTTACAGTAAAAGTAATGAGGATGGGACGCGATGAAAAAAGGCTTCGATACGAATATTACCGAGCGGGAAATTAGCTGCAGGACTCTGTGTGGGAGGGACTTGGGGATGAAATCGCGCCCGCTCGTCGCCAGTCACACATCAGCAGAACTGTATAGGAGACCAAACGTCTGCAGGGACACTCACACTCGCCACCACCACACTCGCCACCACCAGCGCCATCATCAACACCACCCTCTCCCCTCACCCACCACCACTCCCCTCACCACCACCAACATCTGGGACCTCTGGGCGGCCGTCTCCAACAGCGCTACGCCGTTACGCTCATTATGAAGTATTTCCTCAAAACTTTGCCCAGCATAACTTTATTTCAGGGGAGTTTCAGCAGTGGGTGGGTGGCGTTCCCTCACTGCTGAGGAGGGAGGGAGGGAGGGAGGGAGCTGGTTGAGGGAGGGAGGAGGCGGGAGCTGAAGGAAGGGGGATTAGAGGAGGGAAACAGGTCAAGGAGGGGTTTGCTGGGGAGAGATGCGGAGGCAGTGCTCCCTCCTCCCACCAGGATGGAATTCTAATTAGGGGGATCCTGGGGGCAGGCAGCTGGTATTCCGGGGTGCTGAGGGCTGGGGGGACCCCCAGCACAGCACGTGAAGGATAGTGATAAAGAAAGGGGAAGGTGAGGAAACCTGGCCTAAGGTAACTTAAGATAGATAGAATCATGCAGCGTGATGTGAATAATTATCTTTTTATTTTAAGATAAGGTTTGATACGTAAGGAACAAAAATTGACGTAGAGAAAGGATATAAGAGAAATGGGGTTATATATTTGCCTCTCTTTTTATTAAGAGAACAAAAAATTTGAAACATGAATGTGGATGTGTCATGACACGTGACTGGCAGACTTTCACTCGTGAAAGACATTACGATGAATGCAATACATCTTTCTTTTATATCTTATTGTTTTTCCCGCCTTCTGTCACGCTTCTGTCTGAGAAAATCATTTCGCCTCACGAGGAGTCCAACTCACTCACCCCATTTCCGGCACATAACACCTTTTTTTTCTTCTTTAGCATTCAAAGTCCACAACTGACATATACATACAAAACTGTAGAGACTCTGATAATTTCCAAAATGCCCATCTTTACCCAAACACATCCTGCTCCCTCCTTCCACACATTTTGCTATGCACCCAGGGCCACAGTCACCTCTCCTACCCAATAATCCACTTCATGAAGTCCACAAGACTCAATCCGCTGCCATGTCCCCTCCCACGTACCTACGGCTCCCTTCTACTACAGTATTTACACTATCAAAATTCACGTACAATGGTTACGTAGGAGTGACCGTACGTTTTCTGTTGATACAACCATTCCCTCCCTAAACAAAGCGGCCATCAATACAGCACTACATCACAAACATAGCCCCCCTCCGACATCAATACAACACTGCATCGCAAACATAACCCCCTCCGAAAGAAAATAAAAAGAATCCCAGTCATTGTTCAAAATACTTTTGTTTGCTGAACAAAGCACAGTAGAACAACAAGCTATATACCTTTCCAAAACAGAGAAGAATCACAGAAGTTTATTGGGAGTGAATTTCCTGTATCACTGTTCAATCTCTACGATTGACTATTGACTGTAAGATCAATGGAAAGCCTGAATACATAGAGGAAAAGACCCTTCTTTCTTTCAATAGTAACAACAGATTCGATGGGAGATAAGCTTCTCTCTTTGTAGTGGTGGTTTCTTTGTTACTCAATTTTCCTTACGTGGGGACTAGGGGCCGTAAGATAAGTTGAATGGAGAGTGTCTTGCATAACGAAAGCGTAAGATCTGAGCACTCTTCAGGGTGTGTGATGTATGCTAAGTGGCCTCCTCGTATGTTAACGTTTATCTACACATAGACGAAGAGACACATAGAAAGACAGACACAGACAAACAGATACATGGCTAAACACACACACACACACACACACCTCTGTATCTTAACAATATAGACAAATAACTTTTTCCTCACACGCCATTCCCAATACCCATACATTCTCCCCATCATCTAACACCTTCCCCATCTCCCCACACTCCTTCCCCATGACCTCGACACCCTCCCCTCACCCCTTCACTCTCCCTATCTCCCTCATGCCCTCCTTATCACCATCGTCCTTCCTTATCTCCCTACATATCCTCAACGTCTCCCCACACTCCCTCCCCATGCTTCCTTACCCTCCTCATCTCCCCAACACTCGCCCCATCTCCCAGTGCCCCTCATCAACACCGTCACACCATTATTTCACTTTGGCCTTTAATTAAAAATAAAGTTTTTTATGGTTAACCATTAAACTGGCAGATGTATAAAGCCAGTTTAGCAAGCGTTTTACCGGAGGCTTTACGGGCTCATAAAGCATCTAACAGGGACATAAATCCTTCTGTATAAACCATTAAACCACTTTGTATAAACCATTAAACCACTAGCAGCCAATGGCGACTAATTGCTTCACTGTTGCCATGACGACTGGACAGTTTTTTTTTTTTTTGTTTTTTTTTTCTCTGCTGGTTGGCTACACTGCTGTTCCTGTTGCTATTTTTCTTGTTATTTTTTTCTAATGTTGCCATCGACAACAGCGCTGACGGTTGGATGTGCCGTTGGTTTAAAGCTGTAAATTTATTAGTTACAAATATTGTAACCCATACGTTTGTTTTGCTGTGTAATATGAAAATGATATTTGTACTTTAGAATATATATATATATATATATATATATATATATATATATATATATATATCAGATCATATGTATATCTACGAAAGAATGAACTGTTATTGCTTATCTTCTCCCGAGATTGTTTGGGAAGACCCGGTCAGCAGCGTTCTGAGTTAGCTAATGACCATTCATTAATCTTCACTAATTGCCTCATTACCCCCCTTACATCACGATGATTATGAGGGTTTGTAACAATGGGAAAGTATGGGATAGTTCCGCTTTTTTTTTTTTAGTGGCTTTTATATAGAACCAGTTTTCTGTTCACACACTCATCCCCACAACACGTATTTACCAGACGCACTCTTCCAGCACGCACTCACGACACCCAGCTCTCCCGCCTAACATACTCACTCCACCACCGCCACACACCCACCACACTTGACTCTTCCTCTCACATCCTCCCACGCACCTCCCTGCCCACCACACACTTCATTTCCTCAACCCCCTCCCCCTCACTTCACCCACTATCCTTCTCAACGCACTCAACCCGCACCCGGTAAACACACTTCTTTAAAAACCGAAGTGTGGAGGGAGGGGTGGGGGGGAGGGGAGCCATTACGACGGGGTATACCTCCCTCTTGCCCCGAACAGCTTGCCTGCACGAGAGTTCTGGCCTTGACAACATTCCAGCTTGACAGCTCTCAGCTTTAGCTGTTATTGACGATGAGAGCGAAAATGGCATTTATGTCTCGCATTGAAAAAGGAACTATGTACTGTTATTCATGATAATAAACATACGTTTTCTCAAGCAATTCTTTCAAAGGTTAACACATACTTGTATGACACTTATGCATGTTATAAGCAATTCAAAGTAAGATATAAGTACTTTTTACACTACCGCACACCTGTACTGATAGCTTTGAGTTCGATTTGATCGCCTGTAAGACTTTGTGTCTCGTCATCAAAGGAAAACAAAGAAATCTGTTGATTTAAGAGTACCTTGTATGAGAAACAGACCTAATTTGCATACATTTACCGGATAACTAATATATATATATATATATATATATATATATATATATATATATATATATATATATATATATATAT
>JAYMFT010033073.1:0-10739 GCA_038088735.1 Panulirus argus
AGAGAGAGAGAGAGAGAGGGAGGGAGGAGGAGGAGGAGGAGGAGGAGGAGGGAGGGAGGGAGAATGATACCATCCAGGCCCCCTGAAGAAATATTTCTTGGTATTAACAATTGACAGTGAGGGAGTGTGGTTAGAGAGAGATACAGTTACACAGATACATAGACCACACAGACCTAAGGTCCAAGCAAGGTGGTCTAGCCTTAACACTGAAAAAAAAAAATTTCAGTCCCCTTAAAAGTAGTAGAAGAAAAGGATAGCAAAGCAAAGGCTCTCTCCCCACCTTCCAATCCCTTCAATACATGGCGGAGAGAAAACATGTAGAAAAAATACCTTGCAGGATGAACATGAGTATGTCATGCTTCTCATCACTAATGACATGCAATCCTCCACTTTTTGTTATAAAGACAATAGTAAGGATAAACCTAAGCTCCAGCCTCTCAACTTATCACGACTATATTATTTGTGATGTCAAAGAATGATAAAATAATTCTTACTTACACTGTCAAAGCATGTGACATGGGCTAATAAATGTTGGTATGTTACTGCAGCATGGCCAGGGAGAGATCAGTGGCTGAGAAGGTAGTACAATATAACAATGTTATGACTGATTAAATGAATTATTCAATACCAGAGAGTGACAAGTGATGAACAAGTCTGATTTTGATGATACTAAGGGTGTTGCTATGAACATTTTCAGAGAGCTTATTATACACATCAATAATGACACTGGTAAAGAATTATTTTGTGCAGTTGATAACTCAGTGACCTTAAACTTTTAGTCCATTTTCTCTCGTCGGTAATGCTGGCACTACTGTAATGTTTAAGATCAACACCGGTGAATCCTTTACATATTTTGAGACATTGTTAATTTTCCCAAGACACCTCTTGCTTAGGGAGAACAAGTTTAATTCTCGCAGTCTCTCCTTGTATGGTTTGTTACGCTTAGATGGAATCAGTTTAGTTGCTTCGCTGCACTGCTTTCAATTTAATAATGTCCTTGCTTAGGAGGGGGGGCCCAAAACTGCACTACATATTTGAAGTGTAGTCTATCTAGACTTGGGTACAGTGGAAATATCACATCCTTGCTTTTGTACATTATGTTTTTGTAAATAAATCCTAACGTCCTCTCTGATGCTTTGGTAGCTTCACTGCAATGCTGAGAGATTTTAAAGTTATTGGAGACAGTGACCTAGATCTCTCACACCAGGGGTGTCCTTTATCTTGTGGCCCATCAGTTCATAATCAAATTTTCTGATGAGGTTTCCTACTTGTAACAGCTGACATTTATTGATGGTGAATAGCATTTGCCATTTACAAGACCATTCAATGATTTTATCTAAATCCTCTTTTAATCTTAGCCTACCTTCTTCAATCAGAATGGCACTGCCAATCTTTGTGACATCTGTAAATCTGGACACTTGGTAATGTAGCCATATGTCAATATTGTTAATATAAATGATGAAAAGTACAGGCCCAAGTAAGGATCCCTGAGGTCCCCCACAAGTAACAGGTGACCACAGTGATAATTCTCAATTCATTACAACTCTCGTACTTCCTATCACTTAACCAGGCTTCTAACCAATTTCCTATGCCACCAGTAATTCCCAAGGCCCAGAGTTTATGCATCAATTCAACATGGGGGACTCTGAAAGTTCAAAAATACTATATCCATTGTTTTTGTCTTCTCATGGGTACTGAATAATTTATGATAAAACTGAAAGATGTTTGTAAGGCTTAATCCGGCCTTCTAAAACTATGCTGTGTATTATTGATCAGACTGTGTTGTTCCAGATAATCTACAATTCTATCTCTGATAACCAACTTCTGAATTTTACATATAACTGATGTGATGCTAATTGGATGGTCATTGCCAAGCAGTTCGCAGTTTGCCTTTCTGTATATAAGAGTAAAATCTGCCAGTCTCAAGTCCTGTGGGACTATTCTATTCCAGAGTTATTTACCAAAAATATAGGTCAATGGTCTGGTA
This sequence comes from Panulirus argus, assembly GCA_038088735.1. Classification (NCBI taxonomy): domain Eukaryota; kingdom Metazoa; phylum Arthropoda; class Malacostraca; order Decapoda; family Palinuridae; genus Panulirus; species Panulirus argus. The sequence continues at coordinate 1,988 of JAYMFT010033073.1, forward strand.
AGTTTGTGTTTCCCATTTTTAATTACTCATGGACAGAAACGATCAGTACTTGGGCTTTCATTAAATAAGTCTTCGACTTTTCTACCTGTGTTTGTACTTCTTTATCTGTGATGGTAAATTCTTACTTCATGTGAGTGCTATCTTCAACTTTTCTACCTGTGTTTGTACTTCTCTAACTGTGATGGTAAATTCTTACATCATGTGAGTGCTATTTGTCACTGTCTCAAAATTCATGTCATTGCTTTTTAGCATAAAAACAGAACTAAAAAATCTTTTTCAGGGTTGTTGCTATGCTTTTATAGTCCACAACTTCTCCAACTTCATTTATAAGGGTCCTTTTCCATGCCTTAAGTGTTTCTTTCTTATCACTGACATATATACTAAATCTTTTAGAATCTCAATTACTTTCTCTTGCAATACTCACTTTGTATTCTCTCTTGGCTTATCTGACCTTTACTTTGTCATCTGATTGTGTTATATTGCACTGCAATTTTGGGGTCATTGTCTCATTACTTAAGCTTATAAAATTTATTTCTGCACTGTATAGATCTTGCAATATCTTGGGAGTACCATTCTGGCTTGTTGTTAGTTTCATTGTTTCTGTCATGCATGGGAATGAATGTGACTTGATGGTGCATAAAATGGCCAACACTTCCTCTGGGTATGAACAAACAAGAGTGGGTCCCTTTAATGCATCACACAGCCTATCAAAATCTGCTCCTTTAAAGACAGGGTCTTTAATTTTGGTTTTAGGGTATATGGTTTTGATATTTACATCAAACCTAACCATGTTATGGTCACAAGTGCTTAGATGTTCTCCAATACAGCTATTAGTTACTAAGAACACACTGGATGCAAGAACTAAATCAAGTATATAAGCTTCCCTCATCGGCTCGGTAATGGTTTGGTAGAGAAAACTGTCTTCAAAAAAAGTTGATAAGTCTTGCAGATTTATTTTCTAAACCTGAGATAGTTTGCCAGTTGATATCTGGAAGACTAAAATACCCAAGAATGATTGAGTCTATATCCTGTATTGCTTGTTGTAAACTACTGCACATGACTGTGTCAATATCTGCCGGCTGAATTGGGTATCTACAGACAACATTCATGTAAAATTTGGAAAATTCTGTGCTAATCAAAACATGCAGGTATTCAAAGGCAGCAGATGTTGTAGTCTGAATTTCGATGGGCTTTGGGTAACATTTCACATAAGGTGCAGTTCCGCCTCCTCAATCGTCTCTGTCACTTACAAATAATTGCAATTTGGTAAATTGTACTCAGTAATCAGATCATTGTTTTTCATGTTCAGAAATGTTTCTGTTAAACTAATGATATCACCATGTTCACTGTTTGGGAAAACAATGCAATTCAGCTAAATTGTTTTGGATGGATTTTATATTCATCTAAAATCTAATTAATTTCTTTGAGTGATTTCTGTAAGAGACTGGTGTGATGAGCCCCTATGACCTGCATTCCTGATGTAGCCATCTGATGAGGATGAGAGGGGATTCAATCTTACCTCAACTACCCGTTTGATGTAGTCAACACACCCACCTCAACTGGACCTCAACAAAAATTTTCTCCCTGCGGTTGTAAGGCAATTTGATCTTTGATCTGTACAGCTAAGAGTTCTGCCCCTTTACTGATGAGGTGAATGCTGTCTTTGTTGTATTGTCATTTATGAATTTGAGCCATGGGTCTAAAAAGCACTCTACTTAGGGTGCAGTTACCTACATTAAGTTGCGGAAGAGAACCAACAATAAAAATGTTATCCGATCTATCTTTCAGGGAGCCAATCAGCTAACTGTATTCTCCTATGATAACTTCTAAATGTGTATTCTTATGGTACATGTCAATGATCCTAACATTCACCACTAAACATGATTTTTTAGTTGGTACTTTAATGTCATTAAACTTCTGTTTAATGTGGGAAATTATGTCACTGGGGTAAACATAAAGATGTAAGTATAAGGAGCGAGGAGAGATAATGTAACCAAAAGTAAGGTAATGAGGCATAGCTGAAGACAGAAGGATGGGAGAGTTTAAGCAACAGTCTGAATGGAAAAACCTTTGCAGAAGTGAAGTGGATTTACCAGTAAATGGAACCATGGAGACTGAGGTGATTCATAGGGTGAATATGTGGCTAAAGTTCTGGGTGCACTGAGGAGGGTGTGGAAGGAGAGGTCAACATCAATTTGGGCAAAAAAGGGTATATTTAACAGTGATGGTGGAGGGTGTGGGGTGGCCTTCATAGAATGAAATTTTTTAAGTGCAATATGAGAATTTGGGTACTACATACAAGGTACTAAATCTTAAAAACTAAAGACTTGCAATTGAGACAGATTTGAGAACGAATATTACATTTTTTTTTACATTTTAATCTAATTACTTCAGAGAGTGATAATTTTCAAATATTTGAGCATTTTACAGTGTAACTTGAGTACAAAAACTTAAACATTTAAGCCACCTTGCAGAAAAAAAAAAAAATTCAAAATTCCTTTCATTTGACAATAAAATAAGAAATTGTAAGTTATTTTTGCATAAGTTGACATCAAGAGAATATGGGTAAAGCCAAGGTACAAAATCTTAAAACAACACAATATTTCTAATTTACCATATAAAATATTCTATTCCCTTCATAATAAAATTAGATCTTGTAGGGTCTAGTCATAATGCATTATAAAAAGACATCATGGCCTAGTCATAATGCATTATAAAAAGACATCATGGCAAACTTATTACAGATTCATATCCAACAAGAACTGGCAAAATATGTTTGGATTCATATCCCATTTGACAACCATGAGCTGATAAATAATGACTTTTGTGATCCAAAGTGCTGAACTGCCACAGTTACGTTACTTTTACTGGTTATTCAATGTATATCTAGCAAAACGTATTGAGGAAGGAAGTTGCACACAATGTATTTAATGTGGGTGACATTGATTTACTTTAAGAATAACAACCACACTATTCAACAGCAAGGAAGAAAAAGACTACTTCAAGGTTTAAAGCAGCACAAGATTACTTGATGCTTCTACCTGGAGGGAATATCACGGGCTATTTTAAGCACAAAGATCCCTTGATGGAGTTTCTTTCAAAAACTCAAAAGGGATATGTAAGGTCTATATTGCCTTTGGTCTGGCAATAATTAGTGTAACTTATATTTCAGTGGATGACAAAATAAAATCACTCCACACCATCCCACACAAGCAGTACCTCAAACCCTCAACACTGCCTTCTTCAGTAAGTATCCATTAATTTGAGTTATTTGTATAATTTGTAGCACTAGAACCTAATGGTTACTTACTGCTTTTTATCATGAAAAGATATCTCTAAACTTAAAAACATCTAGCAATACAGAGAATAACATATTTTAACTTCCTTTAGAAGATATCTAAATACTTAAAACTACCGATATCAAATCATATTTTGTGGCTGCCTTTAAATAAATAATCAGCCAATTTGCATTAAAAAACTATGTAAGAACTTTTCAATGCTTTCATTCCTTCCATTTATTTCTTTTTTCTTTCACACTTGTTTGCAGTTTCTCACATTACAGAGGTAAGACCAAGAACAAATGAAGAAAATGTCTTAAACTTACATCCATTCTCCAGCTTCCATGTGTAATGCAGTGAATCCATAGCCCCCTAACCACATTCAGGCTCCACAGGCCTTTCAGAAGTTCTCCCCAACTGATTCATATGTCGTGGTTCAGTCCAATAAAAGCACGACTCCTCCTGGATACCACATCTCTCTAATTCATTCAATCCCATGCATGGCTTTCATATGTTCAGAGCTCAACCACTCAAAATCTCTTTCACAACATCCTTCCATCTCCAATCTAGTCTTCCCCATTTCCTTGTCCCCTACACTTCAAATGTATATATCCTCTTTGTCAACCTCTCCTTGCTCATTCTCTACGTATGTCCAAAGCCTTTCAGCACACCCTCTTCAGCTCTTAACCATACTCTTCTTATTACTACACCTCTATCTTACCCCATTATAACTTAACTTATCAACCCACCTCACATCACATACTGTCCTTAAAGATTTCATTTCCAATGCATCCACCCTTTCCATACAGTCTCATGCCTTGCATCCATACAATCTTGCTGAGACTTCAAACAGTCATTTTTGCCCTCCCAAACAGCAACATTTCTTTCCACAAAGCCCCACATTCTCTCAGATCCTTTGAACCCTTACCCATCCGATGACTTACCTCCACTTCAACAGTTCCATTTCTTGCCACGTCCACTCCCAGGTATCTAACATAGCCCACATCCTCCATTCAAATGCATACCCCAACTCACCTGTCCCTCTACACTGCTAAATCTAATAACTTTGCTTCTATTCACACTCTGCTTTCAAATTTCTCCTCTCACACAGTGTCCCAATCTCAAGATACCAACTTCAACAATTCCTCACTTGAATCTGCTACCAGTGCTGTGTCATCAACAAACCACTGACACTCTTGCCTCCCACACCATATATCCATAACATCTGCCACAAAGCATCTCTATCACTCTTGTCATATGCTTCTCCAGATCCATGAAAGCCATATACAAATCCTTCTGTTTTTCTAAGTATTTCTCACACACATTTTTCAAAGCAAATACCTGATCCATACATCCTACATCACTCCTGAAACCACTTTGTTACTCCACAATCTGAGTCATGCTCTGGGCATACTACCACCTTTTCAATCACCACTCTTCCATACAACTAACCAAGTGCACTCAAAAAAATTCATACCTCTGTAATTTGAAAACTCACCTTTATCCTATTTGACATTAAACAACGGTACTACACGCACATTCTACCAATCCTCAGGTAACTCACCATGATCCTTACATGCAGTGAATCCTAACTTACCAATCAACATCACAGTCACCCCTTTCTTTAGAAATTCAACAGCAATACCATTAAATGCGTGCACCTTGCCACCTTGCATCTTATGCATGGCTTTCACCCTCCTCTATTTGCCGAACCATGTGACATGACTCCATCACTTCATACAACTTCCCAATACAAACACCCTCACATCAAAAACATTCAACAGTCCTTCAAATAATCCCACCATCACCTCTTGACTTCATCAACAGTTGCTATCACTTCCCCATTTGTACCCTTTACCAATGTTCCTATGTACTATATTGTTTCTCTCAATTCTTACCATCTTACAAAACATCTTATTCTTCCTGAAGTTTACTGATACTTGCTCATCCAAACTCACATTTGCTTTCTTTTTCAATCACTACACTTTCCTCTTGACCTCCTGCTACTTTATTTTATACATCTCCTAACCATTCTCACTCCTTCCCTGTAAGTAATGCCCATACAGCTCTTTTTATTCATTTATTCATTTATTTCACCAGGAACTTTCCTTCATCATCCAACAACTCACTTTTCTAATCTACTCACCCACCACCTTCCAAATGCCATACACTTCTCTTGCACAGGCCAGCACTGCTTTCCTAAATAACTCCCATTCCTCACCTATTCACTTAGCTTTGTTTACTTTCACCTTTTGCCTTTCTAAATTCAAACCCTCCGGGTATTCCTTTAAAGAAGTCCCTTTTCCAAGTTCACTTAATCTCACCAACCCTCTTCTTACTCATATCATTTCCTCTTTTCTGTAAACTTTACACACCTCTAAGTAACACCAGATTCTATCTATCTATCTATCAATATCTCTGACAACCAGTCCCTCTAAGATATCCCATCTACAGGATGGCCACAGCAAAAGGATCTCTACTTATCCCTGTAATAACGTGCCTCCCTCGCATACGCCATTCCACTTTCTCACAGAAGTTCTTCCCATAAAAATAAAATAAATCTTCTCCCTTACCTCCACCAGGTAAAGATCAGACATCCCATCAGCTATCCGACTCAGCACATTTACATCCAGGACTCTCTCTCTCTCTTCTCTCTCTCTCTCTCTTGCTTGCTGATCAGTAAGTAATCCAATAATGACTGTGTACCATCTTTCCTGCTCTCCTATATATATATACATATGTCCTTCCTTTCTGAACCAAGCATTCCAAATCACTAGTCCTTTTTCAGCACACAACTCAAAAAGCATTTGAGCATTTTTATTCACATTACTGAATACCTCATGCCCCACAATTATACCCTCAACTGCTACAATACTCACCCTTGTATTCAAATCACCCATTATTAATAACCAATCTTTTGTACTGAAATGGCTGACATACACACACTCAGCTGTTCCCAAAATAATAATCTCTCTTCACCATCCTTCTTATGGTTTGGCGCATACACACTAATAATCACACATCTCACATAATCCACTCTCATTTTCATCCACAACAGTCTGGAACACACTTCCTTATACTACTGCCATATTTGCACAACTCTTGCTTAAGCAGTAGTGCAAACCCTTCATTAGCTTTCACATTCATACCAACCCCTGCCTTTTTCATTCTTCCTTCCTTACCCTTGAACTTTGTTTCACTTAACAGCCAAAACATCCTGGTTCCTTTCCTCAAACATTCTTTCTCTCTCTTCTTTCTGCTCATCTTGGTTACATTCACACACATTCAGACACCCCAGCCTGAGCCTTCAAGAAATTTGAGCTTGCCTCAGTCACTTGCATTTATACAATAATGCAAAATCACCACAGTGTGAAAAATTTCTGATATATATCATGACTACATAAAGTTTCGAGCATTACGTGGCATAATATACTCACATAAGTATATCTGGTTTACCTGAAGATGACAAATGAGCTCCAAAACTTTTGACTGGTGAACACTGCCCAATGATCTCTGCAATTGTCTCACACAGCAAACAAAACAAAAAAAATTGTACTTATGATGGATAACTTTAACCTTGCAAAATCAGTAATTTTTAACAATATTCAATAAGAAAGACACTATGATATGACAAAAATTTCTTATAATTCTACATTCAATAATGATTAATATGCTCTTACATCTGGCAATTTGGTGAGTGCTGACAGACAAAAGAAAGTCCAAAACCTTGACAAGAATTTGCACAAATACATGTCATTTATACAATATGAATGAGTGACTAATGAAGGAATGAATACCCATGTGGATGAATAAGTGTATATGAACATCTGTTTTAGCTAAATAAACATACATTTAGTGTTGAACTGAGAAAGGAGAGAACGAGATGTGGGAGGTGGGTGACTCATGGTTGTCACAACAGCTGAGTACATAACTGCTTGTCACCACTAAATGGCATGAAGCTGAAAACATGACTGTTGGTCATCATATCACTAACTTTCCTAGCACTTAACGACCACTTACTTCTTAAAAGCTTATTGACTAGCTGTTTTAGTTGTTTAATTGCTGTTTTATACAAGAAAGTTTTTCTTGCAATGTGTTGTAACTCAAGCATCAGCAGAGTACAGCAAGCTGAATAAGATGTTGTGTCTTAAATCTGCTCAACGACAACAGCCCAAGGGCAGTATGATCATGATTTCCTCCCAGTAAGGAATCAAAATCACTCATTATTTGGCAGCATAGAACATAACATCCTTTATTTCTTTATAATGAATGCAAAAATTTGACTTGCATTGTTTTCTAGGATCGCTTCTACCCTGTAAATCAAGACTACATTACACTCTTTTGTTTAATGCATATTCTACAATTTCCAAAGTTCAGTGCAGTCTGGGGGGGGGGAGAGAGAGAGAGAGAGAGAGAGAGAGAGAGAGAGAGAGAGAGAGAGAGAGAGAGAGACTCGTCCAACCCCAAGGGTAAGGTTTATTGTGGGAAAAAGCATATGATGCTCTCAGAGTGAAATCATTGTGCATCTGGTCGCTGAGACTATTGTTTCTAATAGTGTGAGTACCCACAACCCGTTTCAGAGTGCCTCAGGGTGCTACTTCGTTTTGGGAATTTCACTTCTGGTGTTGTATTTTTTCCACTTGTGCTTCAGGGTGGTTGGCTCTTATGTTTCTTTGGAGGAAAAAGCCTGAAGTCTTGTCTGGAATTAAGAAAATGTGGGTACATGAGAGATTTCTAAGCACACTGGTTGCTCTGAACATACGATCAGGGGACTGCTTCCTGCAACACATGATCAGTGCCTCAACTCATACAGAATATCAAAACCCTGTGGAACCAAAACATGGACCTAGGACACTTCAGTAACCTTGACAGTTCCATACCTAGACATCTACAGATGGTAATCAAGGCGAAAGGAAAGCTAATAAATAACACGTACAGATGACACTGCCTTTGAAAATGTATGGGAAGTGGACAAAATTTTTGCGGAGACCACAGATATTTCTACATTTAATAACAATTCTGTTTTTAAATACGACTATAAAAATCATATCATAATGGAAAACTGACTAACTAGAATAACCAAGATCCAACAGGTGCCTGATCAATAAGAGCTACCTATTTATATACTGCTTGAATGAGCCATCCAAAAAATTACCAAGAGGGCCTCTCCATCTTCCCCTTTAACTTCCTGTCAAACCTTACTGCTGTGTAACCCTATAGACAGATTAGTGTAGACTATCATTTTATTCGGTTTAATCTCAACTACTCTATGTCTGGGTTGCCCTGCTTGACAGTTCACAAATATCTAGCTCTTTACCATTTACTGCCTGCCCATTCACATTAGTAAGCAGTTTCTAATCTGAAGTTAGAAATGCCTGGCAAACGTGGTGTCCCCGAGTCTGCATTGGGAGGGTTTATCTGCCTGCTGGTTCAATTTGATTACCCTCCCCCCCCCTCCCCCCAACACCACCCCC
>JAYMFT010033073.1:10749-49421 GCA_038088735.1 Panulirus argus
AAAAAAAAAAAAAAAAAAAAAAAAAAAACACACACACACACACACACACACACTGAATGCCCTTACTCTTTCTAGGTCCTCTCTTAGCTTGTCACTTCGGATGAACAACTTTTTGTACTCATCCTTTCTAGTGAGTTTCTTGCCCTGCTTCAACACCTCTTCTTAACATATAACCATGTCAAAATATAATCTCAGCATTTGACCTATTAGACCTTGCCAACATCTACCAAGTATCCAAACTTCTTTCATATCCAGACTTCCACTGGGTAAGTCCTTTGCATCAAGTACTTTTTCATTTCATCCCATCCCCTTCCTTAGCTATTCTATCCTCCTTACTTGAGATATATTCTGCCAATCCAAAGACCAATACTGACCTATGTCTGCTAACCTTGCTATGCACTGCCTCTCAGTTAAAGAGTGGCCCATCTGTTTGCTACTTCCTGCTGTCATGTCATGTTTTCCCCCTTGTCTATCATTTGAAGAATCTGATCTTTAAGACATCATATTTGTCCTCAACAGTGTGGCCCTCTATAGCCTTGTCTACTGCTTTATACTATTCCATGATTACCCTTTCTCAAATGAAGTGAACTGAATTAACTACTGCATCATTTTTTTCTATGTTGAAGGCTCCAGTCACAGACAAAGGTCCACATCAAGGCTGGGCCTTAATTGAAATATAGAGAACCATGAAACAGAAAAGAAAAGAGAAGGGAAAGTATCTATGAATTTTTGGGAAAGAGAAAGACCTGTCTTTTGAAATGTGCAAGGTCACAGTTATTGGGAAAGACATAGGAAGGTAGAGAGTGCCATAGCTCCGACGCATAGGGAAAGAAACTGGATCAAAACGGCCCATTCGAGTTGCTGATGGCTACACAATAATCATGTGATGCAGTAGCTTGCCGAGTATTGCATGTCTAGCCAGTGGTGGGGGCATACAAGCAGCCAGCTCTTAAGAGCAAAAACCAAAGTAATACCTATAGAAGAGGGAAAGTAAACCAACCTTGCTGCGGGCAAGGGGATCAAGTTTGAAGTTAGCCTGGGACAGTTTATAAGTCGAACCGCATTCGACTCAACTCTGTCAGGTAAGGGAACAGAGCTAGAACTACCCCAAATGTGATAGCAGTACTCCATAAAAGGACGAATCAACCCCTCGTATAAATGGAGCAAATGTTCAGAAGAGAAAAAGTTTCAACATCTAAACAGGACACCCAGTTTCTTGGAGGCAGATTTAGCTATTCCTGTAATGTGGGGTTTCCAAGAAAGAGTGGATGTTACAGTAATACCGAGTATGTTCATTGATTCAAGAGATGGAATTACAGAACCGTCGAAGGGGTGACGATAATTATGAAGAGTTTTCGATAGAGAAATGAATAGAAATTGGGTCTTGGAGGTATCCAACTTAACTAGATTTTGTGTACCCCACTGAAATATCCTGTCTAAGACTGAGTTTACTAAGGAAGCTGTGCCAAGGCGAGATGTGGATCTAGTGAGAGAAGAGGAAACTGAATTGAAGGATGTGGATGAATGCAGTGTTGAGTCATCAGCATATGAGTGCATTGGATCATTTGTGGAAGAGAGAAACTCGTGGAAAAAAAGGAGAAAAAGAGTAGGGAATAGGACAAACCCTTGAGGGACACTGCTGTTGATGGAGAAAATGAAGGAGGCTGATCAATCAACAACCACAGAGGAAGCTAGATATGAAGCAAAGTGAGGGAGGGGAAGCTAAAAGAGGAGAGCTTAAAGATGAGACCCCAATGCCACACCCTGTCAAAAGCCTTAAGATATATCAAGGGCAACTACATATGACTCCCCATAATCTCAGGGATGATGACCAGACATTACTAATATAGAAAAGAATATCAACAGTGGATCTCGCCTTACAGAAACCATACTGGTGATCTGAGAGAAGACTGTGATTTTTGAGGTGTTTAAGGATATGGGAGTTGAGCTGAGGAGGGATTCAAAGACTTCTTTGGGATGGAATGTATCAAACCATGTTTCCAAGAAGGAAGTTTTGGTTTTTAAACAGAAACGGAACAGACGAGCAAGCACAGATGCAGGGTCAGAGGCACACTCTTTCAGTACACGGGGATGGATGCCATCAGGACCGTAAGCCTTGCTTGTGTCCTGAGAAAGAAGCACATTTTGGACAATCCAAAAAGAGATTATAGGAAGAGTCATAGGATTAGTAAGAGTCATCCAAGGTGGAGTTTGAAGAGAAACGGGAAGCAAAGAGAGTTGCTATGTCAATGGGAGAGATAGCTATAGTACCGTCAGGACAAAAAAGTGAGGGAATGGTAGAGCAACAGAAGTTGTTAGAGATGCCCTTTGCTAAAGACCAGAAAGACCTATCCATGGGTGATGAGGATAGGTTATTGTACTTCCTTTGAATAAAGGAATGCATCACCTCACGGATAACGTGCTTGCAGCGATTATGGGCACTGATTAAAGCTAAATGGGAGCCAGAGGAAGGAGACATTTTCCAAGCTCGCTATGCCTAATCCCTTGCCTGATTGGCCTCAGAACAGGAATGGTTGAACCATGGATTGAACGTAGTAGTAGTCATTGAAGAAGAGGAGAAAAATGCTTCCATTCCCACAAGAATAACTTTTGTTATACATTTGGCAGAGACAGAAGCAACACCACATAAGAGACAGTAATTTACTTGAGGAAAATCAGAAAAGAAGTTACATAAGTTACTCCAGTCAGCTTTGTACAGGTGCCGGTATTTATGCTTTGAAGGGGCTGCTGCAGGAAGAGGTGCCACTAGAATAGATACATTTATGAGAGTATGATCAGGTGAACCAATTGGGGTGAGATTGTATATTTACGTCGAGATGGACTAGAGGTGAAAAACAAGTCCAGAATATTAGGAGAGTGGTCATGGCAGTCAGGTATATGGGTAGGGTGGGAGATAATTTGCTCTAAATCATTGAGAATGGAAAACATAGGGCTTCGATCCCTCCACCATCTGTATTGGAGAAATTCAACCATTTCCTACGGTGCACGATGAAATCCCCGAGGTAGAGGATCTCAGCTTGGGGGTGAGAGAATGTCACTGTCTCATGGTAGGAGTTTAAACAGTCAAAGAAGGATATTAAATTTGTAGAATTTGGAGAGCAATATGTGAAACAGACGACAAGAGTGGTAGTAGGAGACAGACTTTGAGCCACATAACATCAAAGTTTGGAGACTCAAGGTCCTTGAGGTGTTCAACAGGCATGTTTCTGTTTGAGTAAGCACAAACACCACCTTTAAACTGGAATTGTAAGTGCAGATTATAGTTAGATATAAAAAAGGGACCAGTGAGAACATCATAAGATAACTGTGTCTCAGACAGAAGTACGATTTCAAGAGAGGTCCTAGACAGATGATGTTCAACTGAGGAGAGGTTACAAGAGAGACCACTAATGTTAGTATAGTAAATAGATAAAGAGGAAGGTCTCACAGAGAGGGAAAAGTCATGGGAGGGGCCAGAACTACTACTGCAAGAGCCCTTCCTCTCATTCGCAGTAGAGTCAGGCTGAAACCTGGAGATTCTTAGCACCCCATGATGTCGGGGACAAGGGGCCACAGCTTTGACGGACACTGTCATGATGATGTTTATAAATGTTTGAGCGGATAGGAATTGACAAGAGGACTCGTTAAAAAGTAATAATAATAAGCAAGATATAAGATGTGTGGTGCTTGTAAAAAGATGGCAGAAATAGCCTGGTAGTCCAGTTTTGATGAGACATGTTCTCGCTAAGTTTATTTGTTTGTGAACATACATGTTGAGTGGTGAGCATAACACTCTAGCCCTACCACCATAACAAAATCTTGTACAGAATACACAAAAAAACCTGTCCGCCTCCCCATACCTTGTCAAAGACGATGTCACACTTCCTTATTGTACTTCATCATCTCTCCTTTGGCCTTGATTACCATCAGCAGACATCAGGGCATGGAATTGGCAAGGTTTCCAAAGTATTATAGGTCCATGTTCTGGGTCTATATGATCTTGATCTCTTAAATGTGACAAGGCACTGATGAGCTGCTGCATGAAGCAGCCACCTAATTGTGTATCCCAAGGATCCAGTGCACCAAAAAATCTTACATATACCTACATCTTCTTGCTTCCAGGCAAAAAATCCAGGCTTTGTCCTCCTAAGAAAAGTAAAAGCCAACCACTTTGATGCAAAAGTGGAAGAAAGACTGCAGCCAGAGGAAAAATTCCCAAAATGAAGTAACAACCATTAGAAACACTAGTCTCAATGACCAGATGTAAAAGGATTTCACCCTAAGAGCATCATATGTTTGTATGTACAGTAAACCTTAGCTAAGTATCACCTTTGGAATTAAAAAAAATTGTAGGTACTCCTAGACACAAAAGTAACTACGTGAGTCAGAAGCACCAGATCTCTGTCCCACTTCTAAGGTTTCTGATCTGTGGTTTGCCCCCTTGATCCCATAACTTTGTCCTAGTTCCTGCCTCTTTTTTTGCAACAATATTTACCATTTTTTTTTAGCACTGGGCGGACTACTTTCCCGGACAATCTCCCACTCTCTCTGTGAATCCCAGTATTCATTCAAACCTGCATTACAAGCATTCATTTCTGTCTAACTTCTGTATGTTACCCTACAAAGTTTTTCAGATTATTAATACCTTCAGTACTAACTGACATGATTCCTTAACACACTAAACCTCAAAGTTCAATATCATCTTGTCATGCCCATCCATAGTTTTTTTCTGATTATACACTTTGTTTAATGCTTTCTGGTACTTTTCATCATCTTTTACAATGCCTTCAGTTTCCATTACTCTCTTCTTCTTCTTCTTCTTTTTTGTTGTTGTTGTTGTTGAAGGCTCCTGTCATGGACAAAAGTCCACATCAAGGACTGGCCCTAATTGAAATATAGAGAATTGAGAAAGGGAAAAAAAAGACAAAGAAAGTACTTAGTTGATCTTTTTTTTTAATGTAGGAACTAACATTGCTCTCTCATCCTTATGTGCAGCCACCCAAATTCAAAAACTTCAATATATAAAGCTTGTCACTTGTCTCTACAACTACAATCATATTTTTTTCTGCCGCAACTATTAATATTTATTTGTCCCCCTGCCCCCAAAGACAGTCTGTTTCACCAACCTGTCACTGTACCCATATTTCTTTATATAAATTTACCCACAGGTTATTATATATTTACCTCTAAATAAACTCCATATATTCCAATGTCAGGTGGTTTAAATTTTCAAAGAAATCTTACTTTGTTTATGTAAACAGTACTTATGTCAAATATTGCCACAGTTACCAATTAGGGTTGATCAGTTCCTATCTCCCCTGACCATTTGAAGATCACTTCACCTTCTTTATGCACAAGAAAGTACTGACTTTAACACAAATTATCACCTTATCTGTACTGGCACTTGGCTCATGTATTGGTTATAATAATTACAGTGAATGCTAAATTAGCAACTCACTGGCTTGGCATTGGTCTGCTGTTCATCTCTTATCAGTACTTGCTTAATGATTATATTTCAGAAATGCTCTGGGGCCCTTTTGAGTGCTTTTCCCTCCTCTTACCTGCAGGATACGTGATTCTAATGTGTTGCTCCACTGCAGATCTGTTTAAGCTGGACCTGCTCTGATGCTTTCCCACTGCTGCTTCTCTGTGTTTGTGTGATTACTTTTTTGAAATTATCTATTTGCATTAAATGGGGAGGGAGTTCTGCACTCATGGAACCCCATCTCGAACTTTCCCAACTATTAAAGAAATTGTTTTGATTTTGTATGCTGTCAGCCATCAACTTATTCTATTAATCTACAACTGTTGCACTATTAACAAATAAGTTTCTTGTTGTCATTATATGTTAGAGCCTCTGGCTGCTCAATCTTTACATCTCTCACAAAAGTTGTAACTATTCACATCATCAAACTGGTTAAAGAACCTGAAACTCATGATCATCTTACCTTTCACTTTTCTGTGGTATGCAAATATAAAGCCATAATCTCTCTGACTCAGCTGTCTTATTTCATGCACCATTTCTGTTGTCTTCTCGACCTTCTCTATTAGTTCCTAGTGTTTCTTAAAGAACTGCAATCAAACCTGAGATGTATTCTAGGTTTGGTCAAATATATGTTATGAATAGTTTGCAAAGATTTCCTTATCTGTGTACTTTAATATTTGCCAGCAGACAGCTGGCCTCCTAAACATTTCTCCTGAGGTGGTATTTCATTAAGAGGTTAGATACACTGTAAATCCTAAGCTCACCTAACACTTATATTTCTGAAGCTTATTTCCTGCTAGCTTATATTCATATCTTGGCCTTTTCTGCCTTTGTCCTCTTCTCATTACTTTGCATATAATCAGGTTTGAATTCATTACCTATGTATAAGAACTACTTTAAATAAACCCTTAATAGGATGATGTAATCTTTGTCATGCTCTATTTCTCTCATGACCTTAACACTGAAAATATATCCAGGTATGAGCACAAACCTTCTCGCAAGTCATTTACATACCTCACGGATGGCAACAGCCTCAAAAACAAGCACTATGGCACATCACTGGTTACCCCAACTCATTTCAGGAAAGCTCCGCTGTTCTCTTCTACTATCCATCCATGAAGTCTACCCTATACCATCCTGAAAACCTATTTCATTTATCCACCTCATATGTAGCCAGGTATCAAGTACCTTCTAACAGTCAAGGAACACACAATTTACCCCTCCATTTCTGTTATCTAAAATGAAGTTCACTCTCCTACAAGTGTTCCCTCTCACTTAGATGATTTCACCTTTGCACTTAATTTTTTTAACTTTCTTTAGATATCAAGCAGTCAGTCATATAATTCTTCATTAAGAGCATGTGCCATATGTAAGTCAAGACCATTCAAGAGTCTGCTTATGTCTTTCCTGACAATTTCAATTCTTTCAAATACTGTAAAACCATCCCTTTTATACCATGGTGCTAGCAATACCGTGCCCTCCACAGCTGAACATACAATTCCTAGCTTTATTTTTCTCACCGTCTTCTACCACTCTCCCCTATGAATCCCACAGCCTGATCAGGTGCTCTTAATGACACAATTCACTCATGAAGAATTCATGGAAAAGCTTTGGATCTTCTATCATATACACAATATTCCTTTCCAAATTTCTCTGGTTCCTCATGTTTCTCATTTGGTATGTTATCAGGGAGAGTTGCAGGCAAGTTCCTTAAGGTTTTAATAACATTTTCAATGTCACAATAACATTTTCAATGTCACCAGACGTGAAGGATGGGTGAAATACTAGGGTGTGAAGGTTTAGTTTGTTTCATGAAGAAATATTCATAGGATTTTTTTATGGTTATCCTGTCTAAAGGTTTGAATGTTTTTTGCAGTTTATGCCCAAATAATGCTTTTCAAGTATGTTTATGTGTACTTGTTCTGGGTGAGATACAATTCTGCTATTATGCAAGAAACCTGCTCCTACCAGTCCCTCTATTTAAGTGGTCAAAATTCACTACTATGTGCATGTGTGCAGTAGAAAGTGCACCAAGCCCCTTTGCTATATCTATATGTACTCGTGATACTTGCCAGATGCTTCTGGTATTATTGTACAGGGGTACCTAGTGACAGCACTAGGATCCCAATTCCTCTATCAAGGAATAAAGTATTGAAACTGAAACTTAAGTGAGGATTGGTGGGTGGAGTTAAGTTAACATGGCATCCAAACATCCAGCAACATCATCTCCTTCCCTAGAACCAGCACTTAAATGGAAGAGAACCTCTCTCACCTTAGAAACAAAGCTAGAAATCTTACAACACACTGCTGCTGGTGAGGAAGCATGCATACAACCTGGGTGAATCTACAGTCTGCAACATAGAGAAGAATTCTGAGAAAATCTGAAAAGCTGTGGTCTACTGTGCTCCACTATCTGCCAAGGCAATTGCAAGGGTTAGAAATTTGCTTAAGGAAAAGATGAAGAAAATGCTCACATTATGCATACAGCATGAGACAAAGAAGAAAAAAGCCTAGTCACCAAGAAGATTTATAAACTTAATGTAAAGAAGGTAATATAGCTGAGCCAGAACCATTTCAGGCAAAGAAAGGATGGCTACATGAGTTTATTTGATGTCAGAAGCTACATAACATGAAGGTAATGGGAGAATCTGCCAATGATGACCACAAAGTTGCTGCACACATAACATTTTTCTTTGTAAGATTATTGATTCTCCACATGCAGTTTCTCTTTGTGAGAGGTTTTCACATAACATAATATCTTCACAAAGTGAGGGATGGGTGTGTATAACTTTCTTTGTCCTTCTGGTAAATGCTTTTCACTGGCTTGGTTGTTGATGTTAAGGCATGAGATGACACAATCTGAGGATGGAAAACTATCTAATATAAAGCTTTAAAGCCTGGATTTTATATACTGTGTGAATGCTGATGACACCAAATACAGCAAAATGACTGGATTGGAAACTGATCAAAAAGAGATGCACAAAGACTTAGACAATCAGTAAAAGAGCAGAAGTGAACTTGATGGAATTTACTGAAGATAAACATGAGCAAATAAGTTATAAAACAAAAATAATATATTTGTGGTACCATACAAGGGCCTAAATGATAATGTTATTGAAAGTAGAACTAATGTAAAAGATCTGAGTGTCATCATTTATTAGACACTAAATTTTTGAGAGCATATTGAGAGGATAATTCTATCAAGTAATAAGTGGCATAATTCATTATAAAAAACAAAAACCTAATGATTTTTCATGAATATATAAAAGACAGACTCAAATACCACTTTGTTGTATGGTCCAATAGAACAAACAGAAATAAACATATCAGAGAAAATTTTGGGGTATTTCATGAGCAAAATCAATGGTATGAAACATATAAACTACCATGAATGGCTGAAAGGACTGCAACAGTATAAATCAGAAACAAGGAGAGAGAGATATATGATAATCTATGCATGGCAAGATACTGAAGGTATGGAAGAAAATTTGTTAAACTAAAAACCTCTAAACAAGGAAGATACAGGGTTATTAAGTCTTCAACAATACCACAGAACATGCTAAAAATAAATTTCACAAAACATTAGGACAGCCTTACCAGGCAGCTATTATCTGAAGCCCATTCCCTCTGAAAACTTCTGCCAAGGGGGTGGCCATGGCAGAAGAGTCTCCAATTATCCTTGTCCTTACATGCCTCCCTCGAATACACGAATGGATGCATTGGAAATGAAATCTTCAAGGACAATATGTGGTGTGAGGAGGGTTGATCGAGTACTCTTCCACACTATTTCCCCATGTCACAGGTTGTCTACCTCTCACACCCACCCCTTTAGTTATACTACAATACACTTTCCTTGTAAACTCACTATCTTGAATTTTTACCATATGACCAAACCATCTCTAAGTATATTTCTTCCACTCTAGCACTCCACAATTAACTCCCTTTTCATTCCCTACCATACTAAACCTCTCATACATCTCCTATCTTTTTCTTCATTCCATTTAGTCACACCACATGCTCTTCTCAAATAGCTCATTTCCACAGCCAGGATCCTTAACGTCTGTGACTCATTCCATGTCCATGTTTCGACTGCATAGGTAAGGGTCGGGAGGACTATGTTGTTCCTTATTCCTCTCTTCATTTCCATACTTACACCTCTACCCTTCATCATTCTATTGGGGGACCCAATGACTCTTCTACCCTGTACTGCTCTCTCCCTTATCTCTCCTTCCACATTACCACAATTATCCAAGACAGCTCCCAAACACTTATATTTTGTCATTTCTTCCTGTCTTCCTTCCCTGTATCTATTACACAATTTAGTACAGTTTCTTCTCTCACTCTATTGAGCTTTGCAAGATCTATACTTTCACTCTGTTTCCTTTCAAACGCCATTACTTTACTTTTATTTGCATTTACCTTCTATCAGCTAAGCTTAAAACACATCATTAAATGCACCTACAACCTTCTGTAAATCTATTCACGCTCAGCAAACAACACAGTATCATCTGCAGATAGATTTGACACACGCCAACATAACTCATCACCACACTCCATCTCTCCACCCACTTTCCCAAGTTTTGCTTTCATCTCTTATCATTCCCACTATATTCATGTTAAAAGCCACAGTGGATCATACAGCCCTGCCTCACACCTAAGTGTATACCAAAGTTTTCATCCAACTCTCCATCCACTCTTACACATGCATTTGCTACTCTGTAGAAGGCTTTCGCACCATCCAATAGTTGTCCCCTAACTCGTACATCCTTAACACATCCCACAAACTATTCCACTCAACTCCGTCATAGGCTCTCTCCAGATCCATAAAAGCAGCATACAGCTTCTTACCTTTACTAAATACTTTTCCACAGTCATTCTTACAAACTAAAACTGATCCATACATCCATTACCTTTCCTAAAAACCCCTTTCTCCTTAATTAATCAGCATTCAGTCATTTATATTACTCTATACATCAAAAGTTGCAAACACTTCTCTTGTTATACTTGACAGACTTATTCCCCAATAAATGCTACATACATATTACAATTACCAGTACTACCCGCCTGGGTATTGGGAGGGTTAGTCACACCTGCATAGAATTTGACACAGGTCGCTGTCTTTTCCTTGTGTCTCACCCACTCATGGACTGCTGGCATTCTGTCAACAAACATACAATTTTTTCTCATCACACATAACATTTGACAATACTTAACTCATTCTACTCATTCTTTGCAACTTTAGATTCTCCTCCAGTGAGTGCTATGCACTAGTCCTGCCTTTTGGTTAAATGGTAGGAGCGATAGATAGAAGTAGTATGTACAAACAATAGATATGAGCATTAGGTAATAGTAGTAGGAAGGAGAATTAGCTAGGAGCATAAGTAGAGGTAGTAGGCTGGACCATTAGGCAAGAACACTGGGTAAAAGTAGTTGGTAGGAACATTAGGTAGGAGCCTCTGCAAAACACTGCGCTAGAGTTGCCCTCTGCCAGTGGTCTATTAAGGGTGATACAATAAAGGTTAAGACAAGGCACAGAAGTTCAACAGTTATGGAGACTCTTTTAGTTCCCATAGAGAATGGGCATCAGCGATACAGACAGACAGAAAGGAACAATAATAGCTTCCACCCAATCCTCAAGCACAACTTTCTGTTTCCAGGCTAAATTACATATAAAATGCATACACTATATCACACTTTCTCCTCCATACTTCAACATTTCAGCTGTAATCCCACTTCAGGTGCCTTTCCTAACTTTAATCTATTCATTGACCTTTTTACCTCCCTAACTGGTAAAGACCCCTGCACTTGTATCCTTTTCCTTCCATCCTCCTCCTGCCCCACTTCCTACATTCATCAGTTCTTCAAAATACTCTTCCTATCCTTTCACTTCCTCATTTTGATTAAGTGACTCCTTTCCTTACTTCTCATATTTACATTTCCACTCTCACATCTATCTCTTTCCTTTCTCACCTCCTTCCTGTACAGCATATCACCCCCATGCATATTGTGTAACATCACTTCAATTCATTATCCCATGCACACCTTTCACCCTCCTACATGTTCAGGTCCCAACCACTCAAACTTTTATTCACTCCATCCATCCATCTTTGATTCCACCTCCCCTTCTTGTTTCCTCCATTTCTGACACATGTATCCTCTTTTGTCAACCTCTCCTCTCTCATTCTCTCAATATGTCTAAACGATTTCAGCACCCCTTTTTCAGTTTTCTTGGCCATAATCACGTTCCTTATTAACAACCCTTTCTCTTACCCGATCATTACTCACTTTATCAACTCCCCCACACCACACACTGTCCTCAGACATTTCCTTCCAACACATTCACCCTCTTCTGTACACTGTCATCTACTTGCCCATGATTTGCATCAATACAGCACCAACGGGACTACTATATCTTCAAACAAATCTATTTTTTGCCCTTCCAGGTTAAGAACTCTCTTTCCACACATTCCTCAAAGATCCCATAAACTTTGCCCCCTCATCCATCCTATGACTCACCTCAGATATCATGGTTCCATTTGCTGCCATATCCACTCCCAGGTATCTACAATGATTCACTTCCTCAAAGTCTTCTCCAATCAAACTTACCCCAACTAACCTTTTTCTTTGCACTGCTCAACCTAATTAATTTACTGTCCTTCATATTTACTTTTTTTTTCCTTTCACATACTCTTAAACTCATATACCAGCTTCTATCATTTCTCAAATGAATATGCCACTAGCACCATGTCAACAGCAAATGACAACTAACAAAAACTAGGCCCCCACACCCCAAACAGACTGCATACCTACCCCTCTCTCAAATCCAACCCAACCATAAACAAATCAAATAGCCATGGTGACATCACTTACCCTGCCAAAGACCCAACTTCATCTGGAATAACTCAACCTACTCACCTACATGCCTTACTCTATTGATAAAAACTCCTAACTGCTTCTTCCAGCTTTCCTTCCATATCACATTCGTAAAACCTTCTACAAAGCATCTCCATCAACCCTATCATGTTTTTTTTTCAAGATTCATATATGTCACATACAAATCCTTTTGTTTTCCTTTGGTATTTTTCACAAACAGTCTTCAAAGCAAACACCTGAACCACACATCCTCTATCACACCTGAAACCACTTTGTTCCACCCCAATCTGATGTCTGCACATGCCACCATCCTCTCAATCTCTTAGTCTTTCATTCAACTTAACAGGTACACTCAACAAACATATACCTCTGTAATTCATACACTCACCCTTGCCTTTATACAAAGGTAGGTTCTATACATGCATTCCAACAGTCCATAAATGAACTGAAAATCTCAATTAATAAATCAAAAAACACTGTCACCCCTTCTCTTAAGAAATTCAGCTGCAATTCACTTCCGTCACCTTGACACATTTCTTCTAATGCAAGGCTTTTACCACCTCTTCTCTTTTTATCAACCCACTCATGGTGACTATCTCACCACATACCTCCTCAACCCAAACACCTTGTATCTGCCATCCTATCATCAAACACATTCAACAATCCTTCTAAGTACCCACTCCATCTTCTCTTCAACACATCATTGCCTGTTACCACCTTCCCATTTGTTCCCTTCACTGATATTCCCATTTTTCTCTAGTTTTTCTCACACTATCATATCAATATTTTTCCAAAAAACTCTTTTATTCTCCTTTAAGTGTTCTGATTCGCACACTTCAACTCGCCCTCTTTTTCAGTCCCTGCACATTCCCCTTGACCTCCACAGTCACTACCTCTTGTGCACCTCCCAATCAACTGCTTTTCTTGTCTGTAAGTGCAACCTCTCTTTTCTCTTGCTAACAATTTTATTTGGTTATCCCATCACTCAAAACCCTTTCTAACCCACCCAACTCGCACCTTCAACATGCCATACATTTCTCTCACACATGCCAGCATTGATTTCCTAAATACCTCCTACTCCTTGCCTTGCCCACTACCCTAGCTTTGTCTACTCTAATTCCTTATCTATATTCAATCTCTCCAGGTATTTCTTCACACGTCTCTTTTCTAAGTTTGCTTATCTTTACCATCCTCTTCTCAAGCGTATCATTTCCTTTTCTGAAAACCTCTATAAATTTTCACTCTTGCCTCCATCAGAAAATGATCAACATACCACCTGCTGCCCCTCTCAGCACATTGTATTTTAGGAGTCTCTCTCTTGCATGCCTATCATATACTGTACTTATGTCTTTCTTTTTAAACAAGGTGTTCTCAATAACAAGTGTTTTTTTGGTACACAACTTCACAAGCTGTTCACCACTTCTAGTCACCTTACTAAATACCCCATGCCCCCCAGTTACACCCTATGATGCCATATTACCCATATTCACATTGAAATCATCCATCAGTAATAACCAATATCTTGCATGAAAACTTTTGACAAACACTCAACTGTTCCCAAAACACTCACCTCTCTTCATCACTCTTCTTGCAGCTTGGTGTGTAAGTACTAATAATCACCATCTCATTATCTACTTTCATATTTATCCATGTCTGTGTGAAGCTCGCTTCCTTACACTCTTTCACATGTTCCCATTACTCCTCCTTCAGCTGAAATGCTACACCTCCGTCAGCTCTCTCCAATTCACTCTGCCTCCGTAAGCTCTCTCCAATTCACTCTGGAGTATTGCAACAACAACACAATAAAAAACTTACGTTGACTATGAGGTGTAGCAATACCAACATCCTCTTATACTTCACATCCAAGGTACTAGCAGGCAGAAAAATGGTGACTCAGAATATGGTAACACATGAGCAACTGATGCCAGACAGTGAGCCAATTGTATCTGAGTATATGGGTCAGCAGCCATCAGAATGTCTGATGAGAGAGTACAAAACCTCCTTGCTACCAGACCATCTTTGATTCCTTCCAGCCAATCTAAGGCCTGGGGCATGGATTCTGTATAAATTGCTAACTTCCTGAATGCAAAAGAATCTGATGACCCCAGTGAGCTCGAAAGTGAGTAAGAAAAAGGTAAAAGTGAAACAGAAGACAATGACAATGACGACAGCTCTGAAACTGATGATCCAGACAACATGCAACAGAAAATGAAAAAAAAATGTGGGAGATCTGCTGCTAGTGACTGTTCACACAATACTGAAAAGTGAAACATATACAAATGTGTCATTTTTGGTTTGGCTCACTAATCTATCATTTGAATGGTCTTGGTTCAAGTCCCATACACCCAGTGGTGATTGTTGCCATATAAATAAGTATGAAATAAAAAAGTTAAATTCATACTAAGACTCTGGACCTAGAAGGTAAATAAGCAAACAAATAGCCTATCATCACAAGTCCTCCAGGAGTCACCAAGAGATGAAAACAGTGTATAGTATATATGAAACAATTATGGCCTTTTACATTTTTTCCTAGCAAATATACCTTGTCCCTAAGGAATTTCTCATTCAGTATAATACAAAAATGGTGGGCACACAACTAGAACTTATGTAAATGAAAATGTGGTCAGAAATAACTTTCCAGAAAGATCTCTAGAGTGTCTAAATATATATCAAGAGCAATATGCGTTCACAAAAAACAGATATTTAGACAAACTGACCTGTGCTAATGCAATCACTAAAGAACATAAATGTATTCAGATAATGAAAGTAAAGAAAATTATAATGTGGAAAGGGGAGAACTGAGAAAAATGCTCATGAGTCTGGCAGTTTTCACAGGAATTTCCCCTCATATACAAGCAAACTTTGACCATTCTACAAGGTAAGGGGATCTACTGGACACCCCCCCCCTCTCTCTCTCTTTTTTTAACTCATGGAGAAGTACTCCACCAATTTCCAGTCAAAATATATAGTAAATAGCCCTCTGATTAACTGAAATTCCTCTGCACATAGTGATATCTTTATATCTGCAGCAGGTCACCATGAATGGGTTAAAAACATGAATGCTGTGATCAGGTCACCCCTCATTCTTCTCTCTTCCAGAGAGAGCAAATCTAAAGCCTCATACCTTTCCCTGTAGAGTAGCTTCTCTTCATTCTGGTATCATCTTTCCTGCCCTCCTCTGAACCTTCTCTACAAGCACTTTGTCCTTTTTAAGGTGCAAGTGACCAAACTTAAATTGTGGCCTTACGTCTGACAGAAAAAGCTTGTACAAAATTTCCTTATCCCTAAACCTAAAAGCATTTCCAGTATTTCAATGCAAACAGTTTCGCTCCTTAACTGACTTGTGACACTGACAACAGGAATAGGGATGGTGTCAACTCTCAGGTCCATTTTATACACAACATCCTGAAGCACATTTCCTTCTAGATAATAATCATACTGAGGCCTTCTTTCACTCTGTTATATCCCTATTACATTTGCTCTGGCTGAATTTCATCAATCATGTATCATACACACTTTGGAATCTGTTTAGGTCCCCTTGCAAGATGACACAATCCTCACTTTTCAATTCCCTCATGACCTCTGCATCAACTGCAGACATATTCAGGCAAGAGTCCATACCTTTTGGCAAGTCATTCATAATGATATCAAGAAAAATGTTCGTCCCAGAACAAAATCCTGTGGCACTCCACTGGTCACCTTGACCAATTTCAAAAAGGCTCCATTAAAGGAGTTTCCTTATTCCTCCTTAGTGATCCAACTTCTTAATCAACCCATACTATACAGTGTCAAATGTTTTCAGGCAGTCCATATACAAACACACCACCCACCCTTTCTTTGTCCAAGACAAGGGTCAATCTCTCGTAGAAACCTAAGAGGTTTGTTAAACTTGATCTCCTTTCCCTAAAACTATGCTGTCTCTCGTGTATGTGCTTTTTCCTCTACAGCAAATCATCTACTTGATTTCCAACTACTTTTTCCATAACTTTACAAACCACACATATTAGTGAGACTGGTCTATAATTCAGTGCCTGTTACTCAAATCTCCTCTCTTATAAATAGGTACAGGTTGAGAGACTCAATGGGGACAAGCTTGTTTAGATTTTGGATATTCTTGGCACTAAGAATATTGATATACTGTGATAGCTCACTAAGCAGGGTCTAGGGCAAAAGCCTACACTCATAGTGGGCATGCTTTCCTTCATGCATTTGTAGTTTTCAGTGGGGCAGGGTGGTGTCGTGAATGGATGAAAGTGATGATGTATATGTACATGTGTATAAATGTATATGTATGTATCTATATAGAGGTATATAGAAGTTTATGCATGTGTATGTATGTGTAAGTGAGATGTGTCTTTCTTCATCTGTTTCTGGCACTACCTCACTAACATGAGAAATGACAATCAAGGATGAAAAAGGTGAAAGGCAAGCACGAAATAGAGTGAATTGGAACGATGTGGTATACTAGGATCGAAAGCACATCGACCTGAGTATACCAAATCATTCCAATCCACCATATTCCATGCAAGCCTTTCATCCTCCTGCATGTTCAGGCCCCAATCACTCAAAATCTTTTTCACTCCATCCTTCCACCTCCAATTTTGTCTCCCATTCCTTTTCATTCCTTCCACTTTCACCTCCTCTTCTCTTTTCAACAAACCAATCTCCCTGACTCTCCCACTTCCCATTCCAACCCAACCTAAACACACATACATACATGCAGAACCTTCACTTCACCATGAAGAGGTAAATGTACAATAACCAAAGGAAAGAGAAAATAGAAATAGTTAGTACTTTTGTTTATTACATCCTTAGACAGAGTGGGAGAAGGTACAAATGGTGGTGTGATTAAATACACAGGCAAATTTGAGGCAAGGCTTCATTAGCTAATCCTAATCCCTGGGGGAGGTCAGGTGGTCAGTCTACTAACCTGACCTGACCTGACAAGGAAGGGGATGGTGAGGTTTAATAATCTGACCTGACCCTGATCCCCTCAATGGTGTGTGGACAGGGTTATTCCAGGAGATACTTCTTAATAATTACTTCATTTAACATAATTACTTCGTTTAACAATGTCACATTTAAAATGGCCAAAGGACATATTTACATAATGATCAAATTTGCCAGAGATCAAACGTGATTTAATTACATTCCTTTCACTGGAACAATTTGATTTAGCTATAATCTTAGCTCCTTCCCATTATTTGAGGACAATTTGTGGTGTGAGGCAGTTTAATTGAGTAAGAAATGAACGGGTAAGAGATGTGTTGTAATAAAAAGAGTGTGGTTGAGAGAGCAGAAGAGGTTGTGTTGAAAGGATTTGGACACATAGAGAAAATGAGTGAGGAAAGGTTGATGTAGAGTATATATGTGTCAGAAGTGGAGGGAATAAGATGTGGGAGATCAAATTGGAGGTGGAAGGATGGAGTGAAAAAGTTTTTGAGTGATCTGGGCCTGAACATAAAGCAGGGTGAAAGGCATGCATGGAAAACGGTGAATTGGAACAGTGTGGTATACTGGGGTCAACATGCCGTCTATGGACTGAACGAGGCTATGTGAAATGTGTGGGGTAAACCATGGAAAGGTCTTTGGGGCATGGATGTGGATAGGAAGCTGTGGTTTCAGTGCATTATACTTGACACAAGGAGTGGCAATGCTGTTTCCTGTGAGGTGGGGTGGTGCCATTAACAGATATAGGTGAGTAAGTAGGAATATGTATGTGTGTATATATGTATGTGTATGTATATGTATGTATGTGCACAAACAACACTGGAAAGAGAAAATAAAAACAGTTAGGACTTGTGTTTATTACATCCTCAAACAGAGTGGGAGAAAGTACAAATGGTGGCGTGGTTAAACACACAGGCAAATTTGAGTCATGGCTTCATTAGCTAATCCATTTGGGAGGTCAGGTGGTTGGTCTACTGACCTAACCTGACAAGGCACAAGGCTTTGAGGTCTAATAATCTGATGTGACCCTGATCCCCTCAGTGGCATGTGGACAGGTTTATTCTGGGGGATACTTCTTAATAATTACTTCATTTAACAATTTGTCATATTCAAAATGGCCAAAGGACATATTTACATTTTGATCAAATGTGCCAGAGATCAAACATGATTCAAGTCCATTCCTTTCTCTGAAACAATATGATTTAGCTATAATCTTAGCTCTTTCCCAGTCAATGTGGTGACTAAAGGCAGCTTTATATTGAAATAAGCCACTATTCTGTTGGGCCGTCCTAACACTATACTTATGTTGTGAGATCCTAGTCTCCAAATCTTTCCCTGATTGTCCAGTATAAAATTGGTTACAGTATTTACATGGGACCTCACAAACAATACCTGTATTAATTGATGGTCAAAATATTTTTAATGAGGGCTTTCTTGATGGTGCTGTCACATTTGAAAACTACTTGCACATTAAGTTTTCTAAGGATGTGAACACATTTGAGAAAATTCTCACAGAAGGAGAGAACCAGGGTTCTTTGGTTACTTTGATATTCTGTTTTATTATTTTGTCCACTATAGAAATGTTTCCTTGCTGTATTCTGACACTAGTTAAGTATATCTATTGGGTATCTTAGCTCCTGTCCAATGTACTGATCATTTTCAGTTCATCACCTAAAAATTCAGGATCTGAAATCCTATATGCTCTTAAGTACATAGATATGAAGACTGATCTTTTTACATTAATATGACGACATGAATAAATGTGGATGTATGACAGTATATTTGTAGGTTTTCTGTAAACCTTGGTTTTTAAGATACCTTTATCCCTGATGACCTCTACATCCAAAAATGGTAACTTATTATTCATTCTGACTTCCTGAGTAAACTTTATGGAGGGAGCTAACTTAACATGTAAGTAGTTTCCAAATATGACAACACCATCAAAAGAGCCCTCATTAAAATAAAAGCCCATCAAATAATACTGGTGTTGTTTATAAGGTCCCATGTAAAGACTAAAACCAATTTTATATTGGACAATCGGGGATTGGGGAAAGATTTGGAAACTAGGATCTCACAACATAAGTATAGTGTTAGGACGGCCCAACAGAATAGTGGCTTATTTCAACATAAAGCTGCCTTTAATCACCACATTGACTGGGAAAGAGCAAAGATTATAGCTAAATCATATTGTTTCAGACAAAGAAATGTAATTGAATCATGTTTGATCTCTGGCACATCTGATCAAAATGTAAGTATGTCCTTTGGCCATTTTAAATGTGACAAATTGTTAAATGAAGTAATTATTAAGAGGTATCCCCCAGAATAAACCTGTCCACATGCCACTGAGGGGATCAGGGTCACATCAGATTAATAGACCTCAAAGCCTTGTGCCTTATCAGGTCATGTCAGTTGACCAACCACCTGACCTCCCAAATGGATTAGCTAATGAAGCCATGCCTCAAATTTGCCTGTGTGTTTAACCACGCCACCATTTGTACCTTCTCCCACTCTGTCTGAGGATGTAATAAACACAAGTCCTAACTATTTTTATTTTCTCTTTCCAGTTGTGATTGTGCACATACATACATATACATACACATACATATATACACACATACATATTCCTACTTATTCACCTATATCTATTAATGGCACCACCCCACCTCACAGGAAACAGCATTGCCACTCCCTGCATCAAGTATAATGTACTGAAACCACAGCTTCGTATCCACATCCAGGCCCCAAAGACCTTTCCATGGTTTACCCCACGTTTCACATGGCCTCGTTCAGTCCATAGACGGCATGTTGACCCCAGTATACCACACTGTTCCAATTCACTTTTTTCCATGCATACCTTTCACTCTGCTTCATGTTCAGGCCCAGATCACTCAAAAACTTTTTCAGCCCATCATTCCACCTCCAATTTGATTTCCCACTTCTCCTTATTCCCTCTACTTCTGACACATATCCATCCTCTTCATCAACCTTTCCTCACTCATTTTCTTTGTGTCCAAAACCTTTCAACACAACCTCTTCTGCTCTCTCAACCACATTCTTTTTACTACGACACATCTCTTACCCTTTCATTTCTTACTCAATTAAACCACCTCACACCACAAACTGTCCTCAAATATTTCATTCTTAAACACATTCACCCACTTTCGCACAACCCTATCTATAGCCCATGCTTTACAATAATATAATATTACTGGTACTAATATTCCTTCAAACATACCCATTTTTGCTATCTGAGATAACGTTCTCTCTTTCCACACATTTTACATCACTCCCAGAACCTTCACTCCCTTCCCCACCATATGACTCATTTCCACCTCCATGGTTCCATTCATGGTTCCTAGATATCTAAAACACTTCACTTCCTCCAATTTTTCTCCATTCAAACTTACATCCCTGCTGAACCTAATAACCTTGCTTTTATTGACATTTACTCTCAACTTCCTCCTTTCACACACACTTCCCAATTCAGTCACCCCTATCTCCAAAACTCTTGCATTTACCTACCTAACCATCCCAACCATAACCAAATTAAACAACCATGGGGACATCCCACACCCCTGCCAAAGACCAACCTTCACTGGTAACCAACTACTCTCCTCTTTTCCTACTCGTACACATGCCTTACACCCTTGATAAAAACTTCTGATTCTAGCAGCTTACCTCCCACACCATATATTCTTAAGACCTTCCATAAAGCATTTTTATCAACCCTATCATATGCATTCTCCAGATCCATAAATGCTACATACAAATCCATCTGTTTCTCTAAGTATTTCTCACATTCATTCTTCAGAGTAAACACCTGATCTACACATTCTTTACTACTTGTGAAACCACACTGCTCATCCTCAGTCTGATGCTCTGTATATGCCTTCATCATCTCAATCAATACCCTCCATATAATTGTCCAGGTACACTCAACAAACTTATGCCTTTGTAGTTTGAACACTCACCATTATCTCTTTTGCCTTTGTACAGTGGCACTATACATGCATTCCTCTAACCCTCAGGCACTTTACCATGATCCATACATACAATGAATATCCTTACCAAACAATCAACAACACAGTCATCCCCTTTCTTCATATATTAAACTGCAATACCATGCAATCCTGTCACCTCGCTGGATTAAATTTTCCAGAAGAATTTCACCACCTCTTATCTTTTCACCAAACCACTCTCCCTGACTCTCTCACTTTACATACTATCCTGACCTAAACACCCTACATCTGCTAGTCTACCATCAAACACATTCATCAATTTTTCCAAATAATGACTCCATCTCCTTCTCACTCCATCACTACTTGTTATCACTTCCCCTTTTTCTCCCTTCATTGATGTCCCCATTTCTTTTTGTCTTTCACACATTATTTACTGCCTCCCAAAATATCTTTTTATACACTCTATACTTTAATGATACTCTCTCACCCCAACTCTCATTTGCCTTCTTTTTCAACCCCTGCATCTTCATCTTGACTTCCTGCCATTTTCTCTTATTCATCTCCCAATTATTTATTCATCTCCCATTTATTTGCACTCCTTCCTTGTAAGAACTGCCTAAATGCCTCTCTTTTCTCTCTCACTAGCATCTTTACTTCTTCATCCCACCACTCACTACCCTTTTTAATCTGCCTACCACCAACCTTTCGCATGCCACATGCATTTCTTGCACAAGCCATCACTACTTCCCTAAATCCATCCCATTCCTTACCCACTCCCCTCACTTCATTTCTCTCCCCTTTTGCCATTCTACACTCAATCTCTCCTGATATTTCTTAACACAAGTCTCCTTTCCAAGCTCGCTTACTCTCACCACTCTCTTCTCGACAATGTCTCCTCTTTTTTGAAAGCCTCCATAAATCTTCATCCTCACTTCCACAAGATAATGATCAGACATCCCACCACCTGCCCCTCTCAGCACATTCACATCCAAAAGTCTCTCTTTTACAAGCCTATCAATTAATACGTAATCTAATAACACCCTTTGACCATCTCCCCTTCTCACATACATATACTTGTGTATATCTCTCTTTTTAAACCAGGTATTCCCAATCATTAGTCTTTTTCAGCACACACCTCCACAAGTTCTTCACCATTTCCATTCATAACACTTAATACTATATGCACACCAATTATAACCTCCACTGCCACATTACTTACCCTCACATTTAAATCACCCATCACCAATACCTGGTCTCATACAACAAAACTGCTGGCACACTCACTCAACTGCTCCCAAAACACTTGCCTATCATGATCTTTCTTCTCATGGCCAAGTGTATAAGTACTAATTATCACCTATCTCTTGCCATCCACTTTTCAGTTTTACCCCCATCAATCTAGAATTTGCTTTCTTAAACTCTATCACACTCCCAAACTCATGCGTCATGAGTAATGCTGCTCCTTCCTTAGCTCTTGTCCTCTCACTAACCCGACTTTACTCTCAAGACATTTCCAAACCATTCTTAACCTTTACCCTTGAGCTTTGTTGTACTCAGAGCCAGAATATCTAGATTTCTTTCCTCAAACATACTACCTATCTCTCCTCTCTTCTCATCTTGGTCACATCCACACAAATTCAGACACCCCAATCTGTGTTTTGAGGAGGATGAGCACTCCCCACTCGACCCCTTCTTCTGTTTTGTCTTTTAGAAACTGAAATAGGTGTACATAAGTATATGTATATATATATGTGTGAGTGGATGTGTCTTTCTTTGTCTGTTTCCTGGCAGGACCTCGCTAATGCAGGAAATGGCAATCAAGTACAATGTTTTTGTGTGTATGTGTTATGTCTCAAAGTTCCTTGAAAAAAAATCCCTGTCCAGGCCATTCACCAGTTTCAACAGTAACCACACTAATACCTTGCAGGCTACATGGCCAGCACTAAAAAGGACTTTTGTGAAATAAAAAATTTTTTCAGGTTGATAAAATTTTACCTTCAAACCTTTTTTAACATTACATACATCATTTTTGAAAAAATTGGGCCAAGAAGTGTAGCTGAATCAGATTTCAAGGTTTTGGCAGTCTGAAGAACAATGCTGGTTTTGTCTTGGCTTGGTAAAGCTCCTAGCCAGGTTAGCAAGCTAAGACTGGCTCAAGTAAAGACGTATATCTTCTCCAACAGCTGGAGACATCACAGGTAAATAGCATGCAGACTGGCATTGGCATTGCTTACAAGATAGCGCTTGAGATATCCCATTAAAGACACCTTCCCACTAAAAAGATCTAAGCATGAAATGTATCTATATTTCTTTTAACAGCACTTTAACTACATATAGATACAAATAGTCAACAGGTAGTATTATGGTGCATGAAATAAAAAGAAAATACTAAAAATAAAGCTTTGTACTTACATAACAACAGCCTTGATGTTTTCTGCTTAAAGTAAGATAAATTCAATCAATGCCATAGCAAATTACATCTGGCTTGCAAAAATCTGAAGGAGAGGGTTCATCAATATAAACATTGAAATCATCTGGCAGAAAATATGAAGCAGATGATGGTCCAGGTACCAGATTCTTGGGCGATGAAGCAGCACTTAACTGGGTGGCCTTTCAGAAGACTTCCTCCAGAATCATCTGCCTCAGTAACATTGGCTAAGTCTAAGCAGTTTCTCTTTAATTTGATAAACTGTCATAATCTCCTGCAAACTAAGAAATGCTGTATTCAGGCCCATCCATCAACTTGTCAAACACTTTCACCATAGCATCTATGGGCACTTTCTCAATCTCATCTTCATCTTTTTGCTCTCTTCATGCTTATTTTGATTTAACATCACCAGTAATCTCCCCATCAGTCTAGGAATGAACACAGAAACATCACTTTGAGCTTCCTTAAGTTTATTCTCACATTCTGGTGATAAACCTTTTCCATAATTAAGGAGATCAGTTATCTTTTTGTCAGTTACATATTATCCTTCAAAGTCATGAATTCATTTGATGCATCATCTTCAATGAACAATGTTTAAAGCCACAGATTGTGCCAAGTATTTGCAAGACTGTCTGTTCCTACAGTGCTCCATGTGTTGGCAGCTGCTAAACAGGCCTCTTTTGATGCTAAACTCATCTTGGAAACTTTTCACCCCCATGCCTCTGCTCACTGCAACAAGCATAATGCTCAAAAACAGTCTTTATATTTACTTTTAAATACCCTTCAAATTCCTTGGAAAGTGACTGGCAAAAACATTACCTTCATAAGAAGTTCAGCAGAGGGATGTGCTGAACAACTGTCTAGGGAAAAACAAAATCTACAAGTTCCTTCAAGTTCAGCTTCCCTACAATGAGCACACACACCACTGGTACTAAGGGATTGTGGAACCAGTTAGAAAATGAGACCCTGATTTCCCTCATTTTCCTATTTGTATAATAATGAACAGGTAAGGTTTGTAAACCCTTGAAGTACCTCAAAGGTTTATTCTCCCCTGCTTTATTTGCACATCTGAGAACAATCAGCTTGTCTTTAGCTTCCTTCACTCACGTTAGTGCCAATTCATCAACTGTTAGGGCTTTTTAAGAATACAGCACTAGAACAGCAAAGTTTCACCCACATTATAAATTTGTTCAGAAGAGAGGTTTTCATATAAAATTATCTCTCAGACTTATCACTGCAGCTTCCCATTGCCTCCTAATCAGCAGAAGCTACATCACCACAAATTTTCAGATATCTTTTATTATGATACTATATATCTCTCATGCCCATTCCCTCCAGGAACTCCCATCAAGGGGTGGCCATGCAAAAGTCTCCACTCATCCTTGTTCTTACATGTCTCCCTCGCATACACTATTCCATGCATTCTTCCACTATTTCACTCCCTCCAGTAATCCTCCAACCTATTTACCCATGTAACAGGTTGACCTACTCTCACACCAAGCCTTTTATTTGTACTATCATACACTCTCCTTGTAAACTCTCATTCTTGCATTCTTTCCACATGCCCAAACCACCAAACAGTATTACATTTCACTTATTCTACCGCTCCACAATTCACTCCCTTTGCATTCCCTCCCACACCACATCTCTCATACACACCTTCATTTTTTTCTTCATTCAATCTAGTCATGCCACATACTCTTCTGAAATTGCTCATTTCCACAGCCTGGATTATTGACCTCTGTGACTCATTCCATGTCCATGTTTTGGCTGCATAGGTCAGGGTTGGGAGGACTATGCTGTCCCTTAATCCTCTCTTCACTTCCATACTTACAACTCTACCCATCATTATTCTATTAAGGGACTCACTGACTTCTACCAAGTACTGCTTTCTCCCTTATCTCTCCTTCCATATCACCACACTTACCTAAGACAGCTCCAACATACTTAAATTCTCTCATGTCTTCCAGTCTTTCCCCCCCCCCATATCCACAGCACAATTCAATATTCTTTGCTCTTTCACTCTATATGGTTTTACAAAATCTATACTTTCTTTCTGTTTCCTTTCGAACACCATTATTTTACTTGCATTTACCTTCAATTGCCTATGCTTACACACATCATAAAACAAATTTACAACCTTCTGCAACTCCTCTTCACTCTTGGCAAACAACACAGTATCATCTGCAAACAGACTTACCACTAGCCACCATATCTAACTGCCACACTCCATCTCTGCATCCCTTTTCCCTTGTTTTACTTTCATCTCTCTTATCCATATATACATATATATTAAAATGCCACAGTGACATCACACAGTCCTGACTCACACCTACATGTATCCCAAAATATTCGCTCAGCTCTCCATCTACTTTTATATACATGCATTTGCTCCTTTACAGAAGGCTTTCACACCATCCAACAGTTGTCCCCCTGTACCATTTACCCTAAACACATCCCACAAAACATTCCATTTGACTCTGTCATATGCTTTTTCCAGATCCATGAAAGTTGCATACAACTTCTTACTTTTCACTTAATACTTTTTCAAGGACATCTTTACTACAAAAGTCTAATCCACACATCCCCTACCTTCCCTAAAACCCCCTTGCTCTTCACTTATTTTGCATTCAGTCACTTCCTTCGCTCTGTCAATTAATATTCTTGCATACTCTTTTCCTGGTGTACTTAACAGACTTATTCCCTGATAAATGCAACATACATCCTTAGCACATTTTCCTTGGAATAAAGGAACGATAATAGCTTTCACCCAATCCTTAGGCACAACCTTCTACTTCCATGCTAAATTACATGTAAGATGCATTCACTCTCGCACTTTTTCCTCCATTCTTTGGCATTTCAACCGTAATTCCATCCACTTCAGCTGCCTATCCTACCTTCAGCCTCATTATTGCTCTTCTTACCTCCATACCCATGCATGTAACAACTGCTGCCTTCCCTTCTCCCACATTCATCAATCCTTCAAAATACACTTTCCATCTTCCTTTTACTTCCTCCTTTTGATTCAGCAATTCCCCTTCCCTACTTCTCACATCAACATTGCCTCTCTTACATTACCTCTTTCTAGTATAGTTTCATATTATCCCAAAACTTTCCCCTTAACTTCCTTCCAAAATCTTCATCTACTCTTTCTTTGCTTTCCTTTATCATCTTAACATTCCACTTATTATATTTTGTATCCTTCCTTCCTCCCTTGCTGAACTTCCACTGGTACATTCCTATCAAGCAATCTACCATACACCTTTTTCTTCCCTTCCACAGCATTTCTAATCTTTTCTGTCCACCATGCATTGCCCTTTTTATTTCTGTATCCAACTACTGACTCTACAACCTTTACTAGTATTTCTCTAAACATTTTAAGTACCTCATTCACACATGACTGCATTCCTACATTCTCTTCACTTTCATCTAAGCTTTCAATTACCTTCCTTTCATAATCCTCCCTGCATTTTTTCTGATTCAGCTTCTCGCATGCCAACACTTTTATCTCTCCATTCTTTCTGGCGCCATACCTCCACTGGTCCCTGATCCTCATCACAAGAACTGCAAAATGGTCAGTCTCCAAAGAATCCTCTCATGACTCAAACATCTAGCACAGCCTTTCTCAATCTTTCATCCACTGCCACATAGTCAATCAAAGCCTTTTGCTCCTCTCTTCCATCATTCCTCATCCATGTACATCTATGGATCATCTTGTGCTGAAAAAATGTGTTTCCAAGGAATAAACCCCTCTCAGCACAAATATCCACAAGATAACTTCCATTATCATTTATGCTGGGTACTTCCCGTTTCCCAACTATTTTACCAATTTCATCACATCCTACTTTCGCATTCATATTACCCAGTACGACCACATTTCTCTCATTCTCAAAACCATTATGCATTCATTCAAATTTCTCCAGAAAAGCTTTATTTCATCTTTACCTCTCACAGTCTACATATTCACAGGTGCATATACACACACCCATGCATACTTCACAATCCTAATCTTACCACAGCATTTCTTAAGAATATGGTAATTCTAGCATATAAAGTGAGCTACTTAGTATTAAAAACCCAGGAACTTCTGAATGCTTCACCTCTTGAACTTCAATGGTGCACTGTTCTTACAATCCAAGAGGACCTCTGAAATTCCCTTTAACAAATGAATCTTCTTTTCAAAAAAGTTAACCTCCTACTGTAAAGAAGCTTCTGAGGGCTTTACCTCTTGGATCCCATAAGGGCACTGTTCATGAGACATCTAGCCTGCCGGTGATATTTCTTTTTTGAAAAACCTGAGTACAAGCTTAAGTAACACTGTCCTAAATTATCTTCTGCTTTCACCCCTTTCCAACCATTGCCATCTGTTACAAAGATGTTACATGATGTTACAATCCTCTCTTTCGTCTGCAGATCTAGTTTCAACCGCTGCTCTCTAGAGTTGTCTGTGTGTATCCCAGCTTCTAAGGTCTAGACCCATAGCACACACCTAGCTGATGTTTTCTGTAGTTTCTGTTTGGATATGAGCCACAAGAAGACTGACCATTATGACACTTCTTTCTTTCCACATACAATGAAGCTGTGGAATTCCCTTACACCTCTTGTCTTGCCATGTACCTATACCTTTCCTCATACATTGAAGCTGTTGAATTCCCTTATGCTATTTGTCTTTTCCTCTACCTATACCTTTCCTCATACACTGAAGCTGTGGAATTCCCTTATATCTTGTTAACCCTTTGGCTCCTGTGGAATTCCCTTATATCTTGTTAACCCTTTGGCTCAAGAATTAATTTTCAGCCATATTCCCAACTGATGGAGCAGAGTAGATTAAGATTTTGGAAGAAAATTGTGTGAAAAGTTTAGAGAAATTAAGAAAGCGTACAGGAAGGAGGTGGAATAGGAAAGAGGTTAATGTAAGAGTAGAAATATAAATGAAAAGTAAGGATGGGGAGCTGTTGTCTCTAGCTATAATGTATAATGCACCGAAACCACAGCTCCATATCCAAATCTAGTCCCCACAGACCTTTCCGTGGTTTACCCCAGATGTTTCACGTGCCCTGGTTCAGTCCATTGACAGCACATCGACCCCAGTATTCCACATCATTCCATATCACTATTCCTTGCATGCCTTTCACCCTCCTGCATGTTCAGGCCCTGGCCGCTCAAGATCCCTTTCACTCCATCCTTCTACCTCCAATTTGGTCTCCCGCTTCTTGTTCCCTCCACCTCAGACACACATATCCTCTTTGTCAACTTTTCCTCACTCATTCGTCCTATATGTCCAAGCCATTTCAACACACTTGCTTTCTCAACCACACTCTTTTTAGTACCACACATCTCCCTTACCCTTACATAACTTAGTCGATCAAACCATCTCACACCACATACTGTCCTTAAACTTTTCATTTGTAACGGGTATTAAAGTTAACCAGTTCATCACTGAGCAAGTTAGTCATCAGTCTCATCACCCAGTGACATTCATATAAATAATTAGTGTGGACGAGATAACTACTTTACTCTCAGTAATGTCCACTGTGTCACCCAAACAACAATCTTATTTCTACGCCTGTGCAATATTCTGTTGAATCAAACAATATTCATAGCCGTAGAGTCAGCTGTGAATATGAAGTTAATTTCCAGAAAATCTTTGATTGTGTGGTACGAAACAATTACAAAGAGGTATAACTTGTTTCCAGCGTAAAGAAGCCTACTAGATCCTTATTTTTTGACGGATGGTTGGAGCCGAAAGTCCTTGTCCATGGCAAAGTTCTTCATGGAGATATTTATGTTTATTTGATTCAGGTACCCGGGAGTTTCATCAGGGAAAAGTTAAAATAATACAATTCCCTTGAAGCATGCAGATGAGCTTTTAGATTTTAAATGTTTTTAATTTTTAAATAATTTCTGTATTAGTTGCTCTGCTCCTGAATTAAGATATCTGCATTTGTCCCAGCGGACAATTATTATAATAATAATAATTATTATTATTATTATTATTATTATTATTATTATTATTATTATTATTATTAGTTGTTGTAGTAGTAGCAGTAGTAGTATCTTCCTATGAAGTGTAACAGAGACTATGTCGATGTTAAGGCTACCGGTCTGGTTAGGGCAGTATGGAGAGTATTATTTTTTCTTTGGCCACGAATATCTTCCTTTTACGTCAATTTTAATCGGCTATCTTATCGGAACACTAATTATACAATTTGGATTGCATGAATTTTAATATTCGGGTATTGTTTCTTCAAACTTCATCTTTCGGGAAATTCGAGCTTTGTCACACCCTGTATGATCAGTAAACATAGTTGAAATAATTGTAAAAGGAATAACAATACCAATGAAAACTATACCTAATCTCTTAGAGCTGGGTTTACCATAATCTGTGTTCTAGTCAACATATACTAGAAATAACAATAATTGAGCAGTACATCGATCGCCGATTAATGTCAGGACAATAGAATCTTGTCACAGGGAGCTTTATCGGCAGACCTCATCATTGTTAGTGTATTTTTGCTCTTCATCTTAGCAATTAGTTGGGAGCAAGTTAGGGTTTCGCAGATTTTGATCCTATACTTCACTTATTAACATTCTTCCTGATATTCGTAACCCACACCAAAATATCGTTAGGCTTTCACAAGTTCTTTTGATTTTCTTGTTACCAATATTTGATCTATTTGTATTATATTACATTTTTTCTGATATTCGTAACCCACATCAAAATCTTCATCAGTATCATAATAAAGTAGTGCTCCAGATCATGCGAATATCGAAAATTCCACACACTTAGTCAATCTTTTTAAAGTCAACAATTCCATAAGTAGAAAACTTACTCCCTCTTTTATACATACCAGCTTTTATTGTATTACCATTGAAGAAGAAAATCACTTAATATTCAAAGCTAGTTTAAGTGTGTAGCTAAGCTGTAAATATTCCTCTTATAACGGTAAGCGAAATATATATGTAAAACGACAATATGGTTTATTGTTGGGAATGTATAGAATGGATTCCTGCAGGCCGGTTGAGCAGTGAACTCAATAGCAGATCCATCTTCAACCGTTTGTTTACATGTGTGGTGTAGGGTGCCTATTATTTGTGTGTTATTGGTAGAGTTTTAAACTCGTGATGCCCCTTCTCTTTTCACTGTACATATGTACCATGTCTTTACTACTGTGTGTGTATGCACATACCTAACCCCAAACTAAAGCAGGATATCCCTTTCTTGACCAGTCCTAATGGAAGGATGAACGCCTAGGTTGGTTGAAGGCCAACTGCCGAGTTCAGAATTCGAACCCATGCGGGTCCATTCTTATGCGGGACCGTGATGATTCATGGTCAGTAACACTAATGGCTACATGACGGAGGCCTGTATAATCATGGGTATTATGTGTATTATATTTCATAAAGGATATTGAAAATTAGAATATCTCAGCAGCTATGGGAGGTTAGGTGGGATTTCATAGTTTTTGTTGATTTTTTCCACGTTAATTCCCCCCCCACCCCACGCACACACATTTACCCTGATCTTCATAATACTGTCCATTATCCTTATTTCATATGAAAACATACACTGCTTCAAATCATGCATTGCCACTCATGTTTTGTTCTCTAAACAGACACTATAACTGCAAAACAAAATCAATTGTATCTAAAGCTGATTGTGATGGAGATCTAAACTGGACTTTACCTAATTACCACATGATTTTAATATGAAAATGATAAACAAGCGTATTACTTAACCACCATATGATTTTAGTATGACCATGATAAACAAGATTTATAATGGACTTTTACCAATGTACTACATCATTCTAATACAGAAATGATAAACAAGCCTAACTTTAGTACAGTGATAAACAGGCCTAACATATAGTAAATGGGATAGTTTTGCAATGTTTCAGTTTGCAAGGAAATTGAATATTAATTGATTTAATTGATTTAGACTAGCACTGCCAGATTTGAAGCTTTTTCCTTTAATGATCATAGTGGAGAGGGTAAGAGTAAACATAAAGTCGGAGAAGCTGCTGTAGAAGTCAACAGAACCTATGAACCTCACTTAACTTCTTCATTGCTTCTGAAGTTTTTTTTTACTTATTTTCAGTGTTATAGTAAAAATATACTGGACATACCCATGAATGAGCATGTACCAGTTTTCAGAATCTAAACAAACAGATGACAGACAGTGTATTAGTGTTGCTGCTGCCCAACTTCCCCCATGGTGGTGCTGCTGCCTAGCTTCCCCCAATTAACTAATCCATGTTGTCCCCAGAAGCAGGAAACATTAGTAGTGGAATATTTTGCAGAGAATGCTGGCTGCTAGGGAAAGATAGGTGAGATATTGATGGGTTCTGTTGATTTTCATATGTGTTTTACCCACTTCTGGATTAGTTAACCCCACATTTTCCTTGATCAGTGTAGCCCCAAATCATGCAGCACTCGTTTGAATATGTTTGATATGGCTCCAGAATTTCTTGATATTAATGTCATCCATTAATACAAAGATACACAGTTGTAGGGCTAAACAGGCACTATCAAATTATAAAGAATGCTCCTGTCAGGCTTCATTACTCAGCAAACTGTAGGTATCATTCTGGAGTCAGTAGCTTTTTGGGGGTAAAAAAATAATTTTCTTTTTTGTTTTGTTTGTCACAAGTTTGGCCTTATTTTGATAAATGAATCACTTTGACTTTTACAGGAAGAGTTGGTAAATCCAGTGATAAGGTGGTGTAAAGTGGATAATTACAGTTGCATGATTTCCTTATACACATTTATCAAAATCGATTTTTTGTGATACTTGCATTTAATTGTGTAACTTGTATTAATGGGTATTGAACTTGGATCTGTAATAGTATTTTGTAAAGCTGTTGTAAGTTTTGAAGTTTTTCCTCTGTCTGTATGTTGGTTGCATTTTAATCTCAAATCTGAGATGTCATAAATAAGGACATTAACAATTGCTGAACTCATGTCATATCAGATCATGTTGGGTTTTCAGCTTTTAAATCATTATGCCGGAGATATAATAATAATATCCGCAGTACTGAAATGTGACTGCACTGACATCATATTTTATACTAGGGAAAGAGTGACCTTTGAGTTACTGATAAATGTAAGACTGAAATCTCCCTTAACCAAAACAACTTGTGTCCACTCATTCTAGTTAAGTGTAATTTTAGGGTTAGAGATGCTTCCTTAACTAAAGAAACACCTTCATGTGATTTTGTGCATGGGAAGTTTCTTAACAAAAAACAAGGTGAGCAAGAAATTTTATATTAGTTCACCTGGTGAGTTATTCTGATCACTTTACATCCATTATTGTAATTACCTATTTACCTATTTGTAGTTATCTGTTTGTACTGTACGTGGAGGGAGTTTTTCACCCATGGGGCCCCATCTCTTGAACACTTTCTTCTGCCATACATCCTCTTAAATTTGTGTATGCTGTCTGCATTAACCATGTCCTCAGTCAGTCTGTCCATTCATCCATCACTCTAATGCTTATTTACAAGTATCTTTCTTAATATTATGTTATGTCCTCTGGTTGCTCTATTCCTACATCTCTCAAAGAATTGTCCACTGTTCACCTCGATGATCTCTTCTAAAATCTTAAAGCTTGTGGTCAGGTAACCCGTCAGTCTTCTCTCAATCCAGGATGGATAAATTTAAAGCCTCTAGCCTTTCCGTGTAGCTTAGCTTGATGAAGTGTGATACAGTCTGTGTTGCCTTCCTCTGAACCCTCTGTGAGCTCTTTGTGCTTCTTTAGGTGGGGCGACCAAAAATGAGAAGCATATTCTAGTTTTGAACTTATGGATGATATAGACAGCTTTCTAAATACTTCCTAATCCACATACTTAAAAACTCTTCTGATATTTGGCCAGCAGACACTTTCTGTCCTTAACTATTCTTCTGTGGGACTTTGGTGACAGATTGGGGACAGTGTCAACTCCCAAGTCCTTTTCATGTACAGAATCCTGAAGCTTATTTCCAACTAGACAATAATCATGATGAGGCCATCTTTTGCTTTGTTCCATCCTCATTAGTTTACATTTGCTTGG
The DNA here is from genome assembly GCA_038088735.1 of Panulirus argus. NCBI lineage: Eukaryota > Metazoa > Arthropoda > Malacostraca > Decapoda > Palinuridae > Panulirus > Panulirus argus. Next base: position 44,497 of record JAYMFT010033073.1, read on the forward strand.
AATGAATTTCATCAACCACACGTCAAACCAACTTTGGAGTCTGCTTAAGTTCCCTTGTAAGCTGATGCATTTGCAAATGTATTCAGATATGGCTTTGCATCTTCAGACAAGTCATTGGTGTGGATCAAGAAGAGTAATGATCCTTGAAGCGAACCTTGTGACACTGCGCTGGTCACCTTGACCCATATTGATTAAGCCCCTCTAACATGCATCCTGTTTTCCCTCCCACTGAGAGAATCTGTCCATTGTAGGGGTTACCCCTTGTTCATGCTTACTGATCTAGCTTCTTAATTGGCCTCCTGTGTGGTACTGTGTCAAATGCCTTCTGGCAGTCTTGGTCTCGCTTGTGCCTGTAAACATCTCACATTTTCATTTTTCTTGGGAATCACTTGATCAGTTGAACTGAAATTTTCAGAAATTATCTATTTTTGGAACCTTATATAATCACATTTTATGCCAGATCAGTATCAAATTTAACTACCATGAAGCTAAATGTGATATGGCTAAAATTTAAAAATATCTTGTTGGAAACCAGTGGGTAGATTGAACCAAAATTTTGTATATATGATATAATGAATGTTTGTCCATTTGAGTTTTTTCATTTTGCGCTGATCTGACATCCAGTATGGCAACTGCAGCCAGTCATTTGTTCTGATGGAGATATAAAAAAATCTGCTTGTGGGAATCATTTAGATTGACCTACAAATGGACAGAAATTATCTATGGATGATCCTTTGTCAACTTTCATTATTTTGTGCCCGTCTGACATCCATGTTGACTGTTGTAGCTCATCATAGATTAGATGGCTGAAAATTGAAAATCTAATATTAGGAAAACTTCAGCCAATTGATCTGATTGGAATTATCAAAAGGTGAACTTGTATCAATTTTTTTTGTGAACATTATCAATTCAGATATGATCACCACAGACTATCTTTGGTTTTGAATAAAATTTCAGAAGTTTTACACAGAAACAAATTCAGGTGATCAGAAACTTAATAGGGATCAGACAATTCTAGTCATGTGGACAAGATAGAATTTGGTTTGTCAGAATGGTTATGAAATTACTTAGAAACTAATGAGACTTTATAAGCTTATTTATTTAGAGAGAATGAATAGGTTTGAATTATATGAATACAGTGTTCTATCATTGTCATTTGGGTTTGATAGGCAGTCTGATCATTTCTTTATATTATTCATAGAACCTTTTTTGGAAGCATTAATGGTTGTATTATTTCCCGTTTTAAGCTCTGTTCTACCTTTGATAACACAGCAATATGTATGTGGAATGAGCTGGCAAGACTAGAGGTGGGCATATGTTTACATAGGGAGTTCTCTTAAGGGTTAGTTTCTGCTTTTTGGCATTTTCTGCAGTCCAGCAGTGGCCAGGTCCCAAGGTTGCTGGATTACAGAGATTCAACATGTATTATTTTTTCTTGTTTATGTAATAGAAGATTATGTTAATACTGATAAGCAACCCAAGGGAAACAGATATATGATCCAAGTAAAACACTGGTACCTACTTACTTTATGCATATATGTTTTGATATGTGTGAATATAATATTTTATTTTTGTTTTCCTTACTTCATTCACATATGTTTTGATATATGTTAATACAATATTGTATTTCTGTTTCCCTTACTCAGTGCATGCATGTTTTGATATACAGGTTGAGTATCCCTAATCCAAAAATCCAAAATCTGAGATGCTCCAAAATCAGAAACTTTATGCGTGGCGACATGACGCTACAAGTGGAAAATTCCACACCTGACCTCACTTGCCCATGCTGGGCTTTGACGCTCTGTTTGCGCCAGTTTGTTACAAACCATCATCACCGCCAGACCTACGTGCATTACTCAATGTGTTTTTTGCTTATCCTCTGCTGTGTGGTACAAAGATAATGTTGAAGATGTCATAAAGGCCTGCAGATACCCCTATGGGTAACAGTGATGAGAAAAAGAGGAGGAATTTATGTTCATCTATAGCACAGAAAGTTAGACTATTGGAAAAACTGGACAGAGGTGTAAGTGTGAGACATCTTACAGAAGAGTATGGTGTAAGTGCGAGACATCTTACAGAAGAGTATGGTGTTTGAATGACCACCATCTATGACATGAAGAAATAGAAGAGTTAACTGTTCAAGTTCTATGATGCATATGATGAACTGAAATTAATGAAAAATAGAAAAACACTGCATAAAGCTAAAAATGAAGATCTTGATCGTGTATTGAAAGAGTGGATCTGTCAGCATTGCAGTGAGCACATGCCACTTAATGGTATGCTAATCATGAAACAAACAAAGATATATCATTGTGAACTGAAAATTGAAGGGAACTGTGAATATTCAACAGGCTGGTTGCAGAAATTTGAGAAAAGACATGGTATTAGTTTTTAAAGATTTAAGGTGATAAAGCATCTGCTGATCACAAAGCAGCAGAGATCAAGTTTTTTTTTGTTAAATGCAAAACATTATTTTCATTTGAAATCTGAATTTCATCTCCACCTAAAATGCCATGTTTGTGCATAAAATGACCAGCAACATTATTACACTGAAATTTTTCTCACAGATTTCATTACATTTACAGCTGCATGTAATTATCGTAAATTAATGCTTATTTGTTTTTGTATCTCGAGTAAAACCTAAAAAATAAAATATAGTGTACTGTAACCTTTTACTCAAAACACAGCATCATAATGTGGAAACTGAAAACCTGCAGTTGTTTGTTGTTACTGTTTTAGAGGTATTCTGCTGATGCTACTGTGCTGTTTAGTTACCCTAAACACATTATATTTTCATTGTGTTAATGGTATTTCATATTTTTTTTACAGTTAAGTACATATGTGTGAATAAGTGTAAGAAAATCATTGATTATCAGTAGCATATAGATTCATAGTCAGGAATGAAAATTATGTCAAACAACCACAGACTGTCCATATAGGTGGCTGAAGTTGTGACACCTTAGCTTTCTGATGGTTCAATATTATACAAACTTTGTTTTGTGCAAAAGAAATTTATTAAAAATTTTGTGTAAATTACCTTCAGGCTATGTGTATAAGGTGTATATGAAACATAAATGGCTTTTGTTTAAACTTGGGTCCCATCCCCAAGTTATCTCATTATGTATATGCAAGTATTCCAAAATCTAAAAAAATAAAAAATATGAAATGCTTCTGGCCCCAGGCATTTCAGATAAGGGATACTCATCCTGTATGTGCATACAATATTTTATTTATGTTTCCCTTACTTCATGCATATATATGTTTTGAGGTATATGAATACAGTATTTTTTTTATTTTTTTGAGATGACCAGATTTTTTAAAAATACCTTTTTTTTTTCTAATGTGAAAAGTATTTTTTATTTGCAGCAACAGTGGCAAATTGGCAAATAGTGGGCTGTGGCAAACAATGCAGGTATGAATATGAAAAAGTGAAAAATAATTCTAATGCTAAACAAAGTATTCATTCAGATACTTGGAAATGAGTAAACTAGCTTATTTGTTTTTCAGTTTTTGACAAACATGTTTTATTCCTCATCTGGGTTTATCTGCAAGTGCTACAAGTGTGATTAAGGATGAGTTTTGGAAGCCTTTATATCATAACATCTAAAACATTTTCTGTTATTGGAGGTATATTAATGTGGAATTGGTAATCAAATAGTTTCATTTTAGTGTCAGAATGAGGATCTCTGGGGCCCAGTTCCTGCTGTATCTGCTGGTGCAGTGACAGAACCCATTGGCTTTGAGGACTCTTTCTCTCCACAACAAGCAGCAGCCACTGAAGGAGGAAGCCAACAGTATACAGCGGATGGTAATATTAAAAAAGATTGTAAAATTTTTTGCAGAAGTACATCAGAGTAGTTGATATACACTGACAATATTAAATATACTGATTTTGAAGGATTCCATAATATGTTTCCCTCTGACTAATCGCTTACTGTAGTATTCACTATGGAGGAGAACCCCATTGAACGAATCTTCACTATACCATTGACATACCTAAATACAGTTCATCCACAACAATTAAATCTTGTCATTACCACTGAGAAATGCATCTTTACTAAACCTTCGAAAATCTAAATTCACTTTATTTATGACAAACTCATCTTCACTTCACCTTTACAAACATCTTGAGTTTGCCCTCACTTATCTTTACTACCCTGTAGACAAACAAATCTTCATAACACCTCTCTTCTGGTGAACACAATCTGACAAATACCTCTTCTGTGAGACCCAGCTGTGTAATGTTATTCTCTTTAGCCCCTTCCACATTTTCAACTACCACCATTTTACTTTGACTTACATACTGCTCTCCTAATTTTACAATTTTTTGTAACTTTCTTTAACTATTTAGATTTTTGCCATGAGGCTTTGACTTCCTTTTGCCTGTAAGCTGAGGTCATTTATTAAGGATATTTCAGCATGCATAATGGGGGATGGTTAACCTTCGGGGTGTAGCAGTTAGCGTTCCTGACCATGGCGCATTCAAGGGCTGCCCAGAGTCAAGTACATAGTTTCAGTCCTTGTTATGGCCGTTGGTCCACAGTCAACCTAACCCCCCCCCTCTCTCTCTCTCTCTCTCTCTCTCTCTCTCTTTTAAGGCTCCAGTCACGGACAAAAGTCCACATCAAGGCTGGGTCCTAATTGAAATATAGAGAATTGAGAAAGGTGGAAAAACAGACAGGGAAATTATTTAAAAATTTTTGAGAAAGTGAAAAACATGTCTCTTAAAATGAGACAGGTCATAGTTATTGGGAAAGACATGAAAAGGTAGAGAGTTCCAAAGCTTCGACATGTAGGGAAAGAAGCAGTTATCAAAACAGCACACCCTAGAGTTGCCGATGGCCACACAATAATCATGTGACGCAGCAGCTTGCCGAGTATTCCATGGTCTAACTAGTGGTGGAGGCACACAAGCAGCCAGCTCT